>PVKM010004533.1:0-51754 GCA_004027735.1 Carollia perspicillata
TGTGTGGTGGCATTGTGGGTGGTTTTATTTATCGTTTATACATTTCTGTATCACCTCAATTTTTTTCTGTTGCTGGGGGAAAAATCCACTAAATATTAGTCTTAAAAAAAAGGGAAACAATTTAGCAGGTGGCAGTGCAGTTGCCTTCGCCAGGTCTTAGTGAGTTTCAGTGTTTCCCTCCTGGTCCAGGTCAGGCTGCCATCCGAGGGCTTGTGGCCGAAGGGCATCGTTTGGCTAATGTCATGATGGGGCCTTATCGCCAAGATCTTCTTGCGAAGTGCGACAGAGTGGACCAGCTGACTGCCCAGCTCGCTGACCTGGCTGCCCGAGGGGAAGGGGAGAGTCCTCAGGCGAGAGCACTGGCCTCTCAGCTCCAAGACTCCTTAAAGGTAGAACTCAAGCATGCGTATCATAACATTTCTTGTGTTTATTTATTGAAAAATTAGGGACGGAGAGTTTTTTTACACACATAATTTTTTAGTCTAGGAAAAGTGAAAAGAGTTGTGCCTAAGGATATAAGGAAATTCAGAGCTTCCTGGGAAACAGCTCGCGGTGTGTGACGGCGCACTGTGGGACAGACAGCTCACGCTGTGTCTCCCGTTCGACTCAGCTGAGAGCTATTTCCTGATGTTTGCTTTCTTTCTCCATGTATTGCCTGTGCTGTTTAGTCGCTGTTTGTCTTCAAATGGACTCCTTTTTGAAACGAGTAAATTTATTTAAAGAAAATTTTCAAATAATCCTGGCACCATGAGCTTCATGGGCTACTTATATTTTCACTAACATTCTTTAAAAGAAACCCATAATTATTAAAATCATTTTTCTATATCACACCTAAAATCATCTCAGGTATCACCAGCCAGTACATGCCACCCATCTGGAGAACCTGGGGTGGGGGTGACTGAGACTTCTTTGACTGATACAGAGAACTTAGATTGGGCTGAGTGTGATAGCTAGGGAAAAGAGCTTTTGATGACATCTAAGAATTCTATTCTTTAGACCATGTTAAGAAATGGGTACATATATTGGTTATCACGTTTTTCTAGAAACTCAATTGTAAAAACGCATAAAAATTCCCATTGATTTCTTTCCTCTTAATATAAGAAAATGCTTAGACGCCCTGCGCTGCCTCCGCCACGCAATCTTTACAGTCACTGGTCATTTCCGGGCCCCTCCAGCATTGGGAGTGGTGGGGAAGTCTGTCTCTCTTAGGGTCTTCTTAGGGCTCAGCTCCAGGATGCTCAGTGTCATTTCTTAGAGGCCACCAAGAAAGGAAGTAAGATTTCTCGATTGAATAGAACAGTCGCCAGGAAAATGTGAATCGTGTTTTACCTCTTCTACCAGATACTGATAGCATAGAGGGCAGGATTCATATCTTAACACTTGTTCCATGCTAGCTGAGTATATAGTTCATACTCAACAGATGTTTATTGAATAAAAGGTTGAGTGAATGAATGAATGAATGAATGAATGTGCCAGTAAAGTGAGGATAATGGCAGATGTGCCTTTTAGATAATGTTGGAAATTTTCATTTGTAAACGATGTCTTTAAGGATCTGAAAGCCCAGATGCAGGAGGCCATGACTCAGGAGGTGTCAGATGTTTTCAGCGACACCACAACTCCCATCAAGCTGTTGGCAGTGGCGGCCACTGCACCTCCTGATGCACCCAATAGGGAAGAGGTGGGTACCTGAGGTCTGCCATTTCTTCTGTTGGTCAGTCACACACACACGCGCAGGCACACGCGCTTATTTATTAATTATTTATTCATCTGTAAAGGTAAAATGTGATTACATGGGCATCAGGTTGGGATACCGTGGGGGAAGGGGGGAAGGGTGGAAGAGGGAGGGCCCTGCCACCTCTTCTTTTAGTCACCAAGTGGATCAGTTAAGAGCGTCTTGCCCTGACCCAGCGTGAGACCAGAGTCCTTAGAGCAGAAAGGTCAGTGATGTGCTGGTGGACTAGTTCTCCTGGAAAAAGCCTCCCCAAACAGAAAACCCTGATTTGTAATGTGTGTTGGTTTCCACGTTGTAAATACTCCAGTTGTGGCTGCTGCAAAATGAAGTCACTGGAAGCAGAGTTGGGAAGAGGTGGGCACACTGGTTTTGCTGCGCTGGTGTGCGTCGGTCCAGGCAGCTGGGGTGCTGCGCCTGGGCTCCCATCTACTCTGACCGCGTGGGGACCACTCTTCTCCCTCACGCCCTTCTGCCTAGGTCGACCTCCTTATCTCGTATTCCCAGTATTCCTTGTTTCTGTTCACAAGTTCTAACCTTGGGGCCTTCTCATTTGTTCTCTCTGGTCTTCCTACATAGATAACTATATGCATTATGCACTCACTTTTTTTCAGCTTCCTACTGAAATGTCACTTTTGGGTCATCACCTACAATAGTAACCCCACTATTACTCCCAGGGATTTCCTAATCTTTATATCCTGCTTTTCTTAGTGTTTATCAACATTTGACACATTTACCTCATTTTTTGTTTGTCTCCCTCACATTAGTGTGAAATTCCATGTGGGAAGGTACTTTGTTTTGTCCTTACTTTATTATTCCTTACTATTCCCAGTTCTTAGAACAATGCCTGGCACAAAGTTGGTAATGAGTGAATGGAAGGGAAGAAGGAAGAAAAGGAAGAGAAGGAAGGAAGGCTGGAACTCTGTCACATGGCCACTGCAGATGCAAAGGAATCTAGGAAAGCAAGTGTCTGGGTCCAGCCTCTGTGGTGCTGGCAGCAAAGGGAAAGGGTTAGGCCAGGCCCCCAAAGCAGTGTAGATCTGGTGGGTGGAGGGTTGTGTTATTTTTATTTGTTAATGGCCCCCATTTTTTTCTCTAGCCTAGGTTACTAGGCAGTTCAACTCATGGTCCCCTTTAGGCTGGGATGCTTTATAATTTTTTTAAAATTTCAGACATCTCCGAGTTTCCTGCTAGTAGATTGAACTTTGCTGGTCCTCTCCATCTAGGTGTTTCGTAGGCACCTCAGCACATTATCCTTCTGTTCTCTCTCCCTGGGGAATGTATAAGTCACCATTGATTGTTTCCTTCCCTTCATCTTTCCACATCAATACATTAAGGCAGGCTGCTTTGATTTCACAAGTATTTCCTGAGTCCTTTCCACTTTCCATTCATGTGGCCGCAGCTCTAGTTCTGAACCCTGTCCCCTGCTGCCTGTATGACTGACCTTTGTTCTCGTTGGTCTTCGTTGCATCTGTCCCGAGTCCACCAATAAAATAAATACATCTGTCCCTAGTCCACCAATGAAGTAAATATACAGATTGGACCCTGATATTTTCCTGCTTAAACCCTTCAGTGGGGAGAAAGCCGGAGCTCTAATCTTGCTTCTTCTAATACTCTCTCTGTACCTGTTTCCTACAAACCTCGGCCTCTCAGAACCTGCACAGCAATGCTTAATTGCTTATAGTTTCCTGCATACTCTGTCTTTTCTCCCTTCCATGTGTTTGTTCTTTCTGTCTCTCTGCCTAATTATCTTCTTTCTTCTTTTTCAGTTAATTTCTTTTTATCCCATTATCCTTTACTTCTTGGTAGTTAAATGCCTTTCCTTTGGCTCCTGTGATATCAGTGCCTAGCTTTATTATGGCACATAGCACACTCGATTATGAATATCTATTTGTGGGTCTTTTTTACCCCACTAGACTGTGAGCTCCTTGGGATGCAGAGATTCTGTCATATCCATCTCTGTATCTTTAGCACCTACTGCAGTGTCTGGCACATGGTAGGTGCTGTGTGAATTTTGATTGAGTGACAAGAACAGCAAGTTAAGCAGTCAGTTTAATCAGAGGGAGAAGCAGACATGGCTGGGACCGAGGTGATCAACCAAGTTTGGCCAAAGCCCTGTAGATGCAGAGTGTGGGAGAGCAGCCATGGAAAGAAACAAGGACTGAGGCCAGGTGGAAGAGACCAGGGGGCCAGAGATTTAGGCAGAGATTCTGAGCATTAGATGGCAAGATACCCAGGTGGGTGAGTCCAGACAAGAGGCAGAGTGGGGGAGAGACTTGAGTGGGTAAACACAGAACCCTGGAAATGAGACTGGAGTCTGCTCTTGAACCAAGAGACCTTTGGAGATGGTCTGCCAGAACCCAAACTACTCTCCAAGTACGGGCAGGTAGACCCTCAGGGGAAGGAAAGGAGAGGATGGATTCTGCTGGGCGATTTCCGACATGCTTTAATACGTGTATAGTATTAACCTGACTCAGTGCTGTTTGGAAAACCTTGCTTTTTCAAGCAGTAATTCCAGTAATGTTATCCAAACCAATGACAGAAGATCTTTTGTCATTTTATCTAAGTCAAATCATCCCTTTCGTGGTATGCAACCTTGTATAATATCCATGTCAGAAAGAAAAGTTAATTGTTTAAAAATGTGAGAGCTGAATGAACAATTTGGTAGATGGTTTTACATTTGGGATAATAAAAGTCAGCCATCCTTACCTCTGTGTCAGGCCTGGTTGTGGGCACCAGCTACGGTTTTTTCCTGTGGATGTCGGGGGCAGAGTTTCTACACCATTAATGCTAGTTGGACATATGGGATGCTGTCCTGAGGACGCTGGAGCTCTGTTTAGGATTCTGGATATTCTTGGCTTTTAATGTACCAGCAACCTGCCCTGGAGCCTGGAGTGGGTTTGTGTATGCATTAAGCTAGGATAAGCCTTTTGGGAATGGGGATTAAGTCTTTACATCCTGTGAACTCATATTACAGACTACACAGAGCCAAGTGTCCTGTTTGCATTTGGTAAGCACTAGTTGAACTGAAATTCAAGGGTATGCGAGATGGCAAGGCCCAGACTTGGTGTTGGACTGTTGTCGTATTGACTAAGGGTTGATGTCCTCTCTTTTTGCTCGAGTGGTCGCTGCCTCTGCTTAAAGAGAGACTTTTTCTTAGGCTGTGAGAACCATTTATTTAAATAAATTTTTTTACTGTCTTTGTTTTCCCTCAAGGTATTTGATGAGAGGGCAGCTAACTTTGAGAACCACTCAGGAAGGCTTGGCGCCACGGCTGAGAAGGCGGCTGCTGTTGGAACTGCCAACAAATCAACAGTGGAAGGAATTCAGGCTTCGGTGAAGACAGCCCGAGAACTCACACCCCAGGTTGGGTTTTGCTTCCTCTTCACCATTTCAGCCCTCCCCATGTGGTATTCAGTGAAGATTAATTACAGAACTGTTTCTATACATTTTTGAACATGTACTCTAAGATATCATGAGTAAAACACACATAACCTTAGTGTCAAGATCGCTTTTGTATTGCTTGGGTTTTTTACAATGACAATAAATTAGTTTTGAAAGTAGAAAAAACTAGTAAGCCTTCCCGCCCCCTGGCCCGCCCGCACTGCCCCCCCCCCCCCGCCCCCTTACACTTAGGGAAATATTTGGATGATCTTGAGAGCTTACTTTGTTTTGATTTTAGAGCTTATGCCTTTTCCCATATTCCTTTGAGGGTTTTTTTAAAGTCATTTGTGCCCATAACTTGTTTTCTTCTTTCTACTTAATTAATCAACCGAGACAGCTAGTATACTGTGAGCAGTATGGTGGCAGAGTGTGGACAAAAGAAAACAAATTGGACAGGAACTAACGTTCTAACAGGTGATGGGTGTTGTTAAAAATACTAGTTCAAGATCATTTAGTTTGATGTTTGTGTATTTCTTCTCCTAATCAAATGATAGAAAATTCATTATTTTAATTCATTTACTCAGCATACCTCCTGAGTGCCAGGCTTTACAAACCTGTGATTGGCTTTGGTGGGAACTTGCAGGAAGAGACAGGGAAATAAGCACATCTCTTAATTGCTCACTTTTGCCCAAATGGAATGTTAACAAGTTTGATTCACTTGAAAAGTTACACTTGTCCAACTTTTTGAAAAGTCTTCCATAAAATGAATGTCTTATCTTGCTTTAAAAATTTCCATGAAATGTGGAATAGAAAGCATAGGTTTTCTGTATAAAAATAAGATTTCTCAAAAAGAGAAACAGAAAACTCGACCTAAGGCACCAACTATGGACTTCGAAGCAGGGACTCGGGACACAGGTCTGGGTGTGACATCTGTGACCTGGAGTTTCCTCACCTGCACGGTGGAGGCAGTGGCTCCCTAATGGGTTGTTTTGAGGATTAAGCGGATGAACGCACAGCCTGTAATTTACCAGGTAAATACTCAGTGAATGTTAATCCCTTCCCCCAGTGCTGTAAGTGACTAAGTGGCACTTCTTGAGCAAATTGCTTAAATTTTCTGAGTCTTGGTTTTTGCAGCTGTAAAATGGAGAAGTTACTCGTTCTGTCTCCATCACAGGGTTGTGAAGATTTAATAAGATAATAGTTGTAAAAGTACTTTGTTAACTGTAGACAGTTTTTGCAAATATTCATAAATGAATTTTGAGTAGCTTTTAGTATCTTTTCAGTGGTGATTTTTTTTTAAAGGTGAATGACCTGACACCAAGGACTTAGTATATAGCGTTTTTTATATATTCTGAAGTATCAAGTGAATACCCATTTACTTTGTTATTTTTTACCTTCTTAAAAGAAGGCCATGACTGTAAAACCTTTTGGCAGGGCCCATTCTGGGGATCTATTTGTGAGACCAAACCTAGTATGTTCCGTCTGAAAAGAGACTTGTCGATTTTTGGCCTTATGGTGCCATCTGCAGGTGGAAAGTAGAAAGCTTCCCCGAGGCTTGTTTTGAGTGGCGGGGTGCTCCGTGTTTAACGTTCGCTTTGTCATCGCCAGGTTGTCTCAGCTGCTCGCATCCTACTTAGGAATCCTGGAAACCAAGCCGCTTATGAACATTTTGAGACCATGAAGAACCAGTGGATTGATAATGTTGAAAAAATGACAGGTAGAGTTGTGTGCGAAGTTCTCGTCTCATCCGTGGGGTTCGGAGAAACCCGAGCAGGACCGGTTAGGTTACTCAGCTGTAATTGGATGAAGGGACGGTCATGTGCTCGACAGTGTTCTTGGCGCTGATTAAGGCTGCTGAGCAGTGGCGGCTTCTCATTCAAGCCTTGCAACTTTGTCCGAAGAGAGACTCTTTGAGTCTCTTTTATTTTAATGCCGCCCTCCGGGTGTGATGTTCATTGTTACGGCTCCTATCTTCTCTTTGAATAGTGTCTTTGCTCAGCCTGAGCCAGAGTTTGGTTTCAGAGGCCGGGAGGCGGTGTTTGTGGACACAGTGAGTGTCCCTGTCATTTTCAGTGGGTTCACATTTCAAGGAACCACAATAGCTACCATTTAATACAACTTGTCTCAGAGTTTCCTCCAACTTATCAACTACGTAGTTTTAAAAAAAGGAGAAACCAGCCACCTACAAACCGTGTCTGTGCAGTTGAAGTGGCACCTCCGAATCTCCTTCATTCTCTGTGAAGGGAGGGATAGGCGAGCAGGGAGGACACGGGAATGTAGGCTCCCCAGCTCCCCGGCAGCGCCTGCCATGACCGGGGTCCGCAGCAGCCGGAGATGAAAGTGGAGCTCCCGAGGTGCCTGAAGACAGGTAACAGAAACGAGGAGCAGGCTGCGAGGTTATTGGAGTCCTCCGCGTGGCTCATCTTGGCCACTACAAGCTGCCAACAAGCAACAGATGGCCGGGGAGTAAGATGGGAAGGGAGAAAACGTTGTTAACAGATAACGTGGTGAAGGTTTCAGACGCAATCCTTGTTTCCTCCTGATGCCGATGCAGTCCTGGTTGTCTGTGCTAGAGAGAAGAAGGCCAGTGACCACTGCTGGTATAAATGCTGTGAGTCTATGTGGCCTCCTGGGTGGCTTCTTCTTCTTTTTCTTCTCCTTTTTTTTACTTTGGTATTCACCTGGAAGCTTTTGATTGTGTAAGAAGGACTTTGAGCTGAAGGAGAGAATTCTAGGTATTGCTCTTTCACATAAGAAACTTGGACAAGAGGGTTTTGGAGTCTCTCTTCTTCAAAACAGAAACTAAATTCCATTTCTCTTCTCCTGACAGGGCTGGTGGACGAAGCCATTGATACCAAATCTCTGTTGGATGCTTCAGAAGAAGCAATTAAAAAAGACCTGGACAAGTGCAAAGTAGCTATGGCCAACATTCAGCCTCAGATGCTGGTCGCTGGGGCAACCAGCATTGCTCGCCGGGCCAACCGCATCCTGCTGGTGGCTAAACGGGAGGTGGAGAACTCTGAGGACCCCAAGTTCCGTGAGGCTGTGAAAGCTGCCTCTGATGAACTGAGCAAAACCATCTCCCCAATGGTGATGGATGCAAAGGCTGTGGCTGGCAACATTTCTGACCCTGGTAAGCAATGCATGGTGTGGCTCAGCTCAGCTGAGAGGTTAACTCAGGAAGCTGACAGGGTGGTGAGAGAAGATGGTCCCCACAACCACCATGTACAAAGTCTGGGAGCAAAAACTCCAGGTACTAGTTTGAGGGTGCTAGATTAATCTTTTTCTGTCCAACATAATATTGGACAGAATGTTTTCTGCAATATTGGCAGGTTTTTTGTAAGTTAGTTTCTCTGGACCAACTTTTCTGCACTTGCTCTTGTTGCCTGACTAACATAGCTCCTGGCCCAGTTTAGTCATTATTTTGGAAATTTCTCAAAAGATGCATGATTACCAATCTACCAACTGTTTAGTTTATGTAACTGGCATAAATTCTGCTTTTCTTAAAATGCCCTTTCTCTGTAAAACATTCTCTTATCTATTTCTGTCAAATCTGGAGGGTTTAAGTTGACCTTTGGGTCTCTTGGTTCTACACCAAAAAGTCTGGGTTTTCTTTAGTCAAATTTTATCCCATTTTCAGCACTACTAAAGATGTTACCACCACTTTGGTTGGAAACATCTGAATTCCCTTTCCTTCTGAGCATCCCTTGCCTCTAGCCTTGTCTGAGCACAAGCTAGTCAATGTGCGAGAGTGGGGAGGAGGAGCTGCCTGATTCATCCCTAGCCCAGGCAGAATCGTGCTGGTATCCTCAGCCCACCCTCACTAAGGACATGCTCTTTCCTAACTGGAGTTTCTAATAGTTTGAGCAGGTAAATGGACACAGTTAGCAGTAGCAACTCAGCATAGGGGTTAATAGGCTGAATGCCAAGTGCAGCAAAGGAGCAGGGAGAAAGGTGAGAAGTGCTCCGGGGAGTGTGTGCTCCATCTGACACTGACATCTCCCTGTGCTGAGCTGGGCAGACGTATCTGTGAGAGGAGTGATGGACACCGGCTGAGGCCAAAGTGTTCGCGCCCAGGAATGTCCTGAGTGTGTTAGTTGGGCAGGCGAGCAGGCATCCTGAACACCGCAGGGAACAACTGTCTGTGACACTTCTGACTCTTCCGAGGCCCGGGGGGTCAGCCTTGCCTTACCTCCCTTCCCCTTTAGTCGCAGCCTGTGTTGCTTACTGGCAGCTTCACATCCAGCTTTTGTTAATGGAAACCAGTTCTTCTGCTGGACAGACAGTGCTCCAGGGCACTGACCCGCCCTGCTGAAGTGAGGGCGTCTTGTGTTTAGGCCTGCAAAAGAGCTTCCTGGACTCGGGATATCGGATCCTGGGAGCTGTGGCCAAGGTCAGAGAAGCCTTCCAACCTCAGGAGCCTGACTTCCCACCTCCTCCACCAGACCTTGAACAGCTCCGCGTAAGTAAACTCAGACAGGTGGGGGAAGTGAGCAGCAGGGTGTGGGAGTGTAGCAAGAGAAAGGTAGATTGTGTTCTGGAGTCTCAATCACCGGGTGCCTTTGTTTAGCTTTTACTGGAATCTTAGTCAGAGGCACCACTTAATTTTCATTCTTAAATCTCACGGAGTCCTAACTCAGTGCTTCTGCAAGGTGTGTGCTGGGTAGGTGGGGCTCTGGGTGTTGGCCTGCTGTGATGGGGAGTGGCTGGAGCAAAGGAGCTGGCTCTGGTAAGTGTGGCGGTGATGACCGAGGAGTTAGTGGGGAGAGGTAGTGAGGTGCGGGGGCGTGGGGGGTGCACAGAGCTGCATAGCCTGAGGTGAGATTTTATGTTCCCAGATGATAATGGCAACACTGAGGTTGTTAGAATCTTATGTAGGTTCTTCTTTTCTTTACTTTTTTTTAGTATCAAAAGCAATACAATCTTTATTTTTAAGGTTTTCCCCCCAACTATAATTAAAAATCTTTTGATGCCCACCCCCAAAGTACCATGAATTTGTTCTTCTGTGGATAACTGCTTTAGAAGGAGGCTAGCTGGGCAGTATCTTGCAGATACAAATCCTAGAATCAGAAATAGTGATGATTTTCAGACATTTAATCGTATTGAAAATAGCTTGACTTTGGGAGTAGCTTAATCGAGGCAATAATTTGATTTACTCTACTTGATTTACTTTCCTGTATCTAATGTCAGTAAAAATGTAAGTTTCTAAGTTGGGTTAGGACAAAATTGGGTCACTGTACCCATAGCTGAGGAACAGTGCCTCCCCCACCTCCAACGCTGCATCTGACTCCTTCCAGCCAGGCTGCTGGGTGGGCGGTTGGGGCCATGGAGACGGCTCCTCTGGGATGGCTCCGTATGTGATCATGACAGTAGAACCAGGAAATCGTTTGGTCTGGCTGCCCGTCCCTGTCAGAGGAGAAGTTGCCTGTCTGTGCAGCCTCCCCGCAGCAGAGTCGGGGCCAGAACCTGCGTCTCTGAGAACCCTTGGTTTGGTAGTGCTGTGCGTGCCTCCCCGGGATGTGTCCAAAACCGGAGGTGCTAGCTTTTTGTGGAGAAAACAAGAAAGAAAATACGTTTCTGTTGAGATTGAAGCAGATGTCGCTGTGCTCAATGTGGGTGGTCTTACGTGGAGCCAATGTGGGTGGCTTTGCTGGGGATGCTTTTTGGAGGAAAGGAAAGAATTCCAGGGGGGAGTAGTTGCTAGGGCTTTCCTTACAACCTGGCAATTCTTTCTTAGCTGACAGATGAGCTTGCTCCTCCCAAACCACCCCTGCCGGAGGGTGAGGTCCCTCCTCCCAGACCCCCACCCCCAGAGGAGAAGGATGAAGAGTTCCCTGAGCAGAAAGCCGGGGAGGCGATTAACCAGCCAATGATGATGGCTGCCAGGCAGCTCCATGATGAAGCTCGCAAATGGTCCAGCAAGGTACGTAATGAAGCTTTTCTTGTTGAGAAAGGATGAGGAACCGTGCACAACATCCAGGAAGAAGACTCTGTTTGGAAAGTCACCCCTCTCTGTTTTGGTTCCTGTGCTAATGGTATGATCCTCTTCTTAGTCGCGGTTTCGTGACATGCTCCTGGTGCTTGATGGTTTCTCCTAGCAGCAGAAGTGAGAGCTGGGGTGCCTGTGTTTGAGAGGAGGAATCTGTCCGTTGGAGTGTCACGTGCCGCACCCTGGACATTTGGGGTCTTTTAGAAATTGCTTTTCTTCCCTAGGTGCTCTCTTGCTAATTATCAGCTCTCTGAACATGAAACTGTCTTCTGAGCGCTCTGCCACAGCTACGTGAAATGTTTACGTTTTCTGTTTTTTCATAGAAGCAAGTAGCTTGTGTCTTAGAAGCCATGTTCTTTTCTCAAAATCATCTTGCCCCTCAACTCAAGAGAGCTCCAGGCTAATTCCAGCTCCAGCAAACCTGGAAGTATAAATATTAATGTGGTTGGTGAAAATTTGGGTGCTACAGCAGTCATGCTCTGTGAATAACTTTTGCCTCTTTCCCCTAGAGTCCTGAAAAGTGAGCGGTAGCTTTCCTAAATAAGAGCTAAATGTTATTGCTGACTTTGCTGTGAAATGCAGTTCTAACTCAGTTTTGAACTCTTTCTAATATGACCCTGGATCGTGACTCCCACCATCTCTTCGCCTTCGTTCTTTTCACACCCGCAGCCCGCTCAAGTTCTTGTGTTGAATGTAGTTCTCGGGGTCTTTCTGCACATGCAGTTGATCTTGTTTTTTTCAGGCTGGGTTTTTAACTCTACATTTTTCTGAACGGTTAGCTCTGAGCCCAGGTTCTGCGAAGGAATGATCACCTTGCTGGTGTTGGACCTGCCCCATGGAATTATTTGTAATTGCACCTCTGCATCTGGTGCTTGCACAGCCCTGGGGCCAGTGGCAGAGCCCCACTGCACTTGGGGAGTGGGGTGCGGGGTGGCCAGGAAGGTTGGTTTTACTCAAAGATTTTCAAGGGAATTTAAGTCACATCACATCAAACCCAGATACATTGTGCAACAGAAGACAAAACATACCTGAATTACAAAGATAAAGATACAGCTTGGGGGCAGACAACACTGGCCCTCATGTGTTATTTGTGGCCCAGTCCTCAGGGCTGGCTGTGCTGGAGGTCCTGAGCATCAGGAGATTGCTGACCCTGAGCTCTGAGACGCCGGGAGATTCTTGAACCGTGTGTGTTTGGGTGGCGGTGGTGTGTGTTTGTGTGTCTGTTTATCTGTCTTCATACACTTGAGGACTCTAAACCCCAGCAGCAGTGAGCTGGCCTGTCCTCTAAGGCCTGGGGATGGTGAATCCTGGTTGAGACAGAGTTCAGGTGAAAGGATTTGGATGGTAATTGAACTCAAGTTTGCCCTTAATCTTCCCACTTTGTCGTCACCTTGTAGAGATAGGTTTCCTGTGCAGGGTAAGACTTTTGGGAGTGACAGCAACCTCAAATAAAGTTCCACACAAACGCCTACTTCCCGTTGTTAGAGATGTTTGATCCAATGAATCCGAGCTCACTGTTTTTCACATGAGTGGTTGTGCTTCATTGAGGCAGTTCCTTTTCTTTCCCCCCAGCCTACGGTCAGCATCTGACCTCTCTGCCTCCTTCCCTGGCCTTTCAGAATCCCTGTCCCTGGTAGTAAATTTATCCTCTCCCCCTCATGAGTCCTGTTCTCTCATGGGTACCAATTTTGGGCTCCTCCTTTGAGATCAGCCTGGCTCAATTGCCAAGTCCATGTATTGTCTTATCTGTGAAATTGAGTGTTGGTGGGCGGGGGGGAGTGAGAAGCCTATTTTGCAGCAGGAGAGATTTAGGCTGTACTCAAAGAACAGCTTTCCGAATCAGTACCAGCAGTGGATGCAACGTGAGACTGTGGAAGCATCTCTGAAGACCTGGAGGGGTATAGAGAGAGCTGGTCTGCAGTGTGGGTTTCCCTAAGGGGGACGGCTGGACGTGGTGTCTTCCAGAGGCTCCTTTCAGCGGGGTGGTGGTGGGGTACTTGATAAGTCCTCCTTGACTCACCATTGTGGTTGCTTTTTTGCCTGTTTCCTCACTTGCTATCCATGGCCTCTGATGTCCCATTTTTAATTTCTGGACTTTACCTCCTGAAGGAAATAATAACCTGAGTCTGGGTGTGGTAGAGCTGACCAATGTCACCTCCTGTGTCCAGGAAGATGTAGAACAGTATCCGTATGGGTCAGCAGGGTGTTCACTTAATTCTCTTCAAAGCCACTTGTGTGACTGCATTTATGTTTTCTCCCTGGATTTCTTTGAAAAGTAATGAGCTACTATTGTTTTGTTGTTTGGCTCCTCAAACATATTCTGACTTGAAAATCACTCTTGGCAAGGTAAATTTTGTTGGTAAGGTATACAAGAAAGAAATGCCACTTGCTTTCTCAGTATGCATATTTCTCTGGAAACCCTTTGCTGCTGGAGTGGGTCTCTTTCTTTTGTGCCACGTTGAAGAGGGTGGCCTGGCCTGGGCTGAAGCCTGAGTGTCCCCCTTCCCCGGAGCTTGGCTCGTCAGGCTCCCAAGGCATATGCCGTTTTCATTCCTGTACTGGGCAAGCTTTGGTTACTAAACCAGCTGCAGCTCAGTTCCCCAAGTCTGATTGCTCTTACTAACCCTTTCCCTGTTTCTCATCCTTCCTGCCATCGACAAAGCCGGGTACCCCAGCCGCAGAGGTGGGTATAGGTGTTGTAGCTGAGGCAGATGCGGCCGATGCTGTTGGGTTCCCTGTCCCCCCTGACATGGAAGACGATTACGAACCTGAGCTGCTGTTAATGCCATCCAATCAGCCGGTCAACCAGCCCATTCTGGCCGCGGCTCAGTCATTGCATCGGGAAGCTACCAAGTGGTCTAGTAAGGTACTGATTAGCACCCCCAGTTGGGGCTGCTCCAAATGCATCCGGCCATGTGCAGCCTTGACACGTTGCATCACTCATGATCTGTGCGGGTCCTGTGAGTCTGGGCAGGGCGGGCATCTGTCTGTCTGCACCTTGTTGTTAGGACTGGCTTCACAAGTTTGATAGGTCTGCTAATGCCAGATTAATGGGATTGCATTTACATTGGGGAGCTAGAGAGAAATGGGGTCACTTTTGAAAGGATTCCTTTTCTTACCAACCTGGAGCCACTATTGGAATCTTACATCCCTTGGGAAGCTGTGGATGAGTCTCCCAATGATTCGCAGGTCAGGAACCACTGTAGACCATTAAGAGGTCACTTGGCCTGACCATTGAGCTTTGCATATTCCCCCCTCCTCCCACTGACCTCTCACTGATGCACTGATGCCTCAGCAGAGTTGATCAGGGTGAAAAGTAGCTCTATATGCAGGCTCTCTGGTGGGGGGAGGGGGGGCGCTGCTTGCCGCCCTGCACTTGGCTGCGTGGCCGATGCCAGCCTTAATGGGAACCCACAGGGAAAGGGGAGCCATTGACTGATTGTCCACATTTCAGTGGGAGGGGTGGGAGTGGGGAACAGAGAGAGCTCAGGCTGCAGGGCAGGCAGCCGCACAGCTTTGGCCTTGGAGACCGAACCAGCGCTAGTTTGGGGTGGTAGGGATGGGGATGATCACTTTTTTCCCTGGGAAGGTGGCATGTTGCAAGGAGAGAAGGGGTTGAAGAGTAACGGGTAATAACTAATCCTGGCACTACACTGTCTTCTAACCAAGGTCATGATGTCTTAGAATGATCCCAGGTCTGCACTGGAAGAGGTGGGCCCAGACGGCCTTGTCTAACATACCCCTGTTCTCATGACTTCTTCACATACCTGTGCTCTCTCCTGCCTCAGATACCGTCTGGGCTGGTACACGCCTTCTAGCATAAACCATCAGCCACCTCGTGGTGCCTGTGGAGGTCGCGCGCACAGCGCTCAGAGCGGCATGGTTTGTGTGAGTCACTGCATCGCAGGGAAGTCGAGAAGCATGAGGGGAAAAATGAGTACAGCCTGGCCCTTTGGGTATTTTGAACAATGCAATTGTTATATTTTGGTTGTTACCAGCCAAAAGAGAGCCTTTTGAGGCCATAAGTAAATTACTTGTGCATTCCTTATCAACCTGCGAGGGTTTAAATGAGCCGAAATGCCAAACCTAAGATAGGTGCTGCTGGGTGGACCGGGGCTTCCACTTGCAGCTCGACTCATGATTTTTATTTTCCTGATGCCTCCCTCGGCATCCTGTCAGCTGAAGGTTTCTTTAATTGAAGCCACTTACTTGAGGGGCTGGAAGAGTTGATTCTTGGCTATTCTAAAGGTGAAAAGTTAAAATAATATGTTCCCTTAGGCTGGTAGGACAAATAAAAGGCAGTTGAGGGTAGGGTAGAAGCAGTCTCGGTCACAAAATACATCTACCTGTCTTTTTTTTATCAAAGCCAATTATGGTTACTTGGGTTTTAAATTCTAGTTTAGCAGACACAGTGCTGGGCTGCTATTTGTAACAGGAATGAAGGGTCTGACTTCAGCATCTGCAGTGGCTTCTCTGTATTTTTCCCCTCAGGCCGGCTCTGCTGCTTTCCCCTCCAGAAAGGAAAATGCCTGTGTAACCAACCGCGTGGCCCCACCCCGTCTTGTTGCCCTGATTAACCTGGAGATGCTGAAGTGCTTGTTCAGTGCTCTGCCTGGGGCGCACACGCTGCCCTGTCAGACTAATATGCAGTTCTTCCTTTTTCAGTCGGTGATCTCTCTCTCTCTGTTCCACTCTATCTCAAAAGTGCTAGGGTGAGTGCCCTGGCTCTCTCTTCTCTCGGTCTGTTTCTCTAGTGCTGTCCTTGTCACTCAGAAACAGTCTCTTTATCCTCTTTTCCCCTTCCAGAGGCTGCTGGAGCAGCAGGCTCCTCTTCTCTCCTCTGTGCTTCTCCGTCCTTCCCTCACTTGATCAGACTGTGGCCGGAGCTCACGCTGTGTATTTGCCTCTTTCTAGGGCAATGACATCATCGCAGCAGCCAAGCGCATGGCTCTGCTGATGGCTGAGATGTCTCGGCTGGTAAGAGGGGGCAGTGGTACCAAGCGGGCATTGATTCAGTGTGCCAAGGACATCGCCAAGGCCTCAGATGAGGTCACTCGGTTGGCCAAGGAGGTTGCCAAGCAGTGCACAGACAAGCGGATTAGAACGAACCTCTTACAGGTACTGAGGAGTGCGTTTGTGCATGCGTGCGTGCGTGTGTGTGTTGGCGTAAGGGTGGGGGACGTGGTGGGAAGAAGAGCAGGATAGAGAAAAGCAGAGAGCAAGGAGGAGGCACTTTAGAGTGGGGAGAAGTAGCAGAAAGGGAAATAAACGGGGGTATTTGGGAAAGGCAGATACAGGAAAGTTTATTTCCTATTCAAGTGAAAGAATTTTAATGCTTCCCTTTCTGTGCAAAGGGACTCTACTGATCCTTAGAAGAAAACAAATGGAGTCCTGTTGCTAATTTACCAAGTGCCTTCTGCATGCGGCCGCTGGGAAGACTGAGGGGGATGAGTTTTACCCTCCAGGAACTTGCAAGCAAGAAAATCACTAAGTTAAAATGTCTTTTTAGGTTTGTGAACGAATCCCAACCATAAGCACCCAGCTCAAAATCCTGTCCACAGTGAAGGCCACCATGCTGGGCCGGACCAACATCAGTGATGAGGAGTCTGAGCAGGTACGTGCCTGCTGCTTCTGGTTTTTGTCAGCAGCTTCTGTGCCCCTGTATAGCAATTCCGTCCAGCTTCAGGGAAGCCGTGCTGTGGACTGAGTAACAGTGCGTGGTGTGGGTCTGCAGTCTCTCGGAAGGGCATCTGTGCTGGAGAGATGCATCAGACATGTGGGAGGGAAAGGAAAGCGCTTGTGCAGCTTTTGTCATTTTACAGGCGGGAGATTGAGGCCTAGGGAGGTTAGGTGTCTGAGTCAGTAACAGTGAGGGCTGTGCTCAGTTCTTTTCCACCCTGGAGTAGGTGTGGCTCTCGAGGCCTCCAGGGCCTGCTCACTCTTGCCTTGCTGTAGTTTTCTGGCTGGAGAGAGTTTCTGCTTCCTAGCTCTCTGGGTGGTAACTACCTCAGGGAGGATGACTCGTGTGTAGGCTTTTCAGGAACTTGTGCTCAGGCTGAAATGACAGCTCAAAGGAGGTGTTTTTCTTTAACAGAGTTTGAAATAAGGATGGTGGGAGGTTCCCTTAAGTGATGCTTCTTGTTTGTGCCTTGGCAACCACTTCTTGGTGTTTGTCTTCTTTCCCTGCCTCCTGGAAATGTGGCCCAGGTCTTTCCTAAAGCCTTTATTTTGGGCTCTTTTTCCTTTCCTTATCTCTAGTAGGCTCTGCTGTGAGCCAGATTCCCAATTTCTTCTTAGAGCAGGTAGCTCCTGTTTTGTTGAACTGCCCAAGCAGGCTCAGCATACAACGGGTATGTGTGTGGCACTGAATTAGGCACTGTATAGGGTAGTTTAAAAAAATAGACACAATCTCTCTGCTTGGGGAACTCACAGATAATTTTGGAGAAAAATCTGATCTGTAGGCCAGGAGACAGAGGCCAGGAACGCGTTAGAGGAGACAGGTACTAGTAGTGCTGCTTTCGTACCATGTTTGAGCCAACAGCTCTCGCCCCAACTCTCTCTTCTCCCAAGCCATGGAACTGGATCTCCATCCCTAACTTCCGTGTACTCTAGGCAGGGTGTGGGCACTGGTCTGTTTCCTGTCTTGTGATCTTTTCTGCCCCAAGAAAAGGAAGTGGGAAGAACAGGGAAGGAAGGGTAAGGCTCAGAGTTTCAGACCTTATCATATAATTAATTAGCCAACAAAAATGTATCTTGGGAATATCTACTCTGTTTTATTAAGTATTCCAATAAAAAAAGATAGAAACAGACAGTGTGGTAGCATACAGAAATCACAGGACTGCAAGTCAGAGGTTTTGAGTCCTCATTCTGACTATTGTGTGGGTTTGGTTGGCAAGTCTCTGAACTTCTCCAGGCCGTAGACTATTTGTTGGAGCAGAAAGATCAACTTTCAGGAATTCTAGCCCATAGTCGTGCCTCTTTGAGCCCATGAACGCTGTGAAATTGCATGCACAAATTTTGCACAGGTGAATATTTTTCACTATATTGTAGGTTCTGTGGCTTAGAAATAGTTAAGAAAAGAGAATTACTGGGCCAATGGAGTGATAAGTTCTCTGATTTGTGACGGGAGAGTCCCTGTGTGGTCCCAGTGCTGTGACTTTGTGTGTTTACAAGATTTACTTCACTAGATTTTCATGGATTTGTAAGGTGATTGGTTTGTTCATTTAATTATCTTTTCATTCATTAATTAAATATTTATGAAATACCTCTTATGTGCCAGGCACTGTCCTAACACAGAGGTACACCTGTGAACAGAGCCAACATAGATCTCTGCTCTCTTGGCACCTCATTTTTCGATAAGACAAGCAGGTAAAACATGTAGTGCATCAGTTAGTGATAATGGGTTCTGTGGAGAAAAACGAAGAAAGGATTGGAGGGTGAGGAGTGCTGGGAGTTGAGAAGGTGGTTTAAAATGAAGTGAGCAGGGAAAGCCTCACCAGGGTGACAAATGAGTGAAGACCTGAGGAAGCTGAGGGGTGAGCCCGGGGAGACCTGGAAGAACATTTCAGGTAGAGGGGACAGCAAGAGCCACAGACAGGAGCTTTCTGGAGATCAGGAAAGAGTACCCACTAGAGGCCTTTTGAGGATACAGTATACAATCAGTGATGGGCCAGCTTGGGTTTCTTTGGTGATTCAGCTCAACCACCAGTGATGTGACAAGGGTGGGGTGGGTACCAGGTGCAGGTAAGGGAAACTGCTGGGTTTGGAGGCAGGGCTGCTGGTCAGGAACTGAGTGATGGAGAGCTCCTGTTTCCTTGCAGGCTACAGAGATGCTGGTTCACAATGCCCAGAACCTCATGCAGTCTGTGAAGGAGACTGTCCGAGAAGCAGAAGCAGCTTCAATCAAAATTCGAACAGATGCTGGATTTACACTGCGCTGGGTCAGAAAGACTCCCTGGTACCAGTAGGCATCTGATGGAACCTGGTTGGCAAAGAAACCCCTGCTAAACAGAATGAAAGTCATTGAGTTCCAGGAGCCACCCAGAATTGCTGGGGGGTTGAAAGCCACACCCTGGCTGGATATAACTGAAAGGAATGGGGCCTCTTCACATTAGGAAACATTTATACTCTTGTCATGGACACTCTGAAAGTGTCTATTCTCAAACACAGTTATACTCCTACACAGTCTCCAAATAGACAGACTGGGTTTCTAGCCCATGGACTTCACATAAGCTCAGAATCCGAGTGAACACTAGCCAGACACCCTGCTCTGTCCTTGTTCTCTAGGGGACAGGTCCCTCTCTGCGTCCTTCTCTCCCCCACCGCTCGCCACTCTCCCCACCAGGCTCCTAAGACCCAGGGCCCAGGCAAGTCAGTTAAGGACTCACTGTGCCTCCAAAATTTGTTTTGGGCTTTCCATGTTGCTGCTGACCATGCCTGTCTTCCCTGGCTCTGCTGCCGGGGATCTTTGCAGCAGTGAGCTTCTCTGCTGTAAGGGAAGTTGGCCTCTGGGGAGACCTAGTATGTGCATCCCAGATTCACACCCTGTCCCTCCCCAGATTAATCCGTTTCCCACTGTATAAAATCCAATGACAGAATCACATGGTTCTGCCTTTACTGTGTCCCTGAGCAACATCTGTACTAGGGAAACTTCTCGTCCCATATCCTGCCTCAGCCTGCCAAGGCAGCCCTCCCATGAACACAGTGTGTCTTGGTGCTCTCTGTCCCTGGAGGGGCAGAGTTGCCTGGGCATGGCCCTGCCCTTCGGCCCAGCAGGGCCACTCCCAGGAGCTTCATGCCTTGTCACTGCCTGCAGAGGTCTGTGCTGAGGCCTTATCATTCATTCTTAACTCTTATTCTTTCTGAGCTGAAATGCTGCATTTACTTTTTAACTAAATCATGTCTCCTATCCTGGTTTTTATATTCTTACCCCACACCCTTCCTAAATAAGATTTAAAAGATACATGTTTGTTCATTTGTAATTTTGAAAGATCCTGTTTATCCTTTTGAAATTCAGTCCTAAGAATTGGTGCTTGCCCCCCACTAGTGTTTAATGGAAAGACAGCCCTGTCTGAAAGACACTCTCTACAGAGGGAGAGTGGTCCTTGTGGACTGGAATTCTGGCGCTGTTGGGGATGAATCAATGGGAATAGGCCTCAGTAATCCCTACCTCCCTCAACGAAATACAGCCCTCCCTCCCTAGTACTGATTTAATTATCACCACAAGTTTCCTGTTAGCAAAATGAGAGAGAAGAGCTTTTCCTTTTTTGCACTCATCACTGCTCTCCAAGCATTCCCCAGCACACAAAACTGTATTTCTTCCCAAAGCCAGAACTGGATGGGTGAAAGCATAAGGACCCTTGCCCGAATGTCCTTCCTTCCCACCTCTAACGTGTGTTTGATCCCAACATGAAATGTGTAAACTTGTCTTAAGTTGGTACTGTACACTCAGGCTTCCTTTATTTTCTTTTAACTGATGATTTTCAAGGCCCTCAGCATATTTATATAGTTGCTTACCTGATATAAATGAAATATTAATGCCTTTAAAGTATGAATCTATGCCAAAGATCACCTTTTGTTTTGCTAGAGATTGAGGAAATAAGAAAAATCATGTTTGCTCTTCAAGTTCTTCCAGTGTTTTGAGGCACTGGTTTACACTCTGTGCCGATGTGCTTTTCTCTGATATCAGTGCTCAAGACCCAGTGAAGCAAGTTAAAAAAAAAATCTCTGAATGATGAATAGCGACGTCACCACTAAAAAACTACATTTATAAGCTAGGATTTGTTATATGCAAGTATTTTCTGCCTCTTCTTTTGTTCTGTTTAAAACAATAAAGTGCATTTGTATAAATAATGCCTTAAATTATGGGTATATTATTTTAGCAGAAACTTTTAGATCAGATTTCTCCTTTGTTTTGAAAAATTGCCAATGAAACTAATCCTCCAGATCTGGAAACTAGCTCTTTATTTAATCCAGAGTCGTACTGGAAGTCGTAGAAACCAGCACTATGTTTATGTAACAAAGATCTGTGTAATAAAGGACAACTTTGGGGATTATATGCTTGACAGAGCAAAAGTGATGAAGGTTCACAGGAGGAGAGCAGCCAGATGACGTGGATCATCCTCTGGCTGAAGTAGTTTGTCATCGCTTTAGATGGTTCTAGCTATTCATGGAGACCATCACCATCACTGTCCCTGAAGAAGCTGAAGCTGTTAGGTGCGCAGGTCTGTTTGTTATATTCCAAAGCCCAGTACAGAACAAGAGGGTTTCAGGGTTCTACCAGGGCTGTGAGGCATATTCTGTTGTTGGAGGAAGCACTGACTAAGGGACCAGGAGCAAGTTCTTGGAGTACAGCTGGGACATCACTGTTTTTGCCTGATTTTCTAGGTGTGAGAGGGATAAACATTACAAAAAGACTATAGTTAGTGCTGCTTTAACTTAGAATAAGTTACCGAGTACGGAGCCAGAGTCCAGCCTGCTTGAGTTAAAGGGGAATGTCCAAAGTGACTGAATTAGTTCAGCAATATGTGAACAGTATTCATGGTCTCATTTTTGCAGTTCACCCTGTGTTCACTGGCGCTGCCCTCCTGCTGTGTTATGGGTTAGTCACTGTCTCAAATCAGATAACTGAGGACAATATGACAAACGGCTTCCAAAGGCTCTTCTCTAGCACCACTTAAGGAATAAACCATCGCATGAAGTCAGTCCCTTTAAATAAAAGGATGGTGACTTCCATATGCAAAAAAGAAGCATCTACTTCACTTGCTCTTGAGATACACTCCTTTAAGAATTCAGAAAACAGGGCCATCCTGGGATTAGCTAGAATTCTGTGCTTGAAAAATAATCTAATACTCCGAAGTATTAATGAATCTTTGTTATTAGTAAATGGTGGTAGGGAGAGGAAGCTTTGATCAGTGTGTGGCGAAAAGGGTGATGGTTAGAGAATGTATACACGACTGTTAACATATCGAGGTTCAGAGAGAAGCACTTGGAAGTGCTTGGCAGCAACCTTCACACCTTGTATGATAATACAGAACAAAACCTGTTCGTGTTGTGCTTGCTCGGACACAGGCATGCCTATTTGAGCACGCCCAATCACCAGTCAAGCTAAAAAATCAACTTGTTGCTTTCATTTTTTTATTGACATTGTAGCCAGAGCTAGAGAAAGGATTTACTGGGTTTAATCAAATCAATAAATACAATAACTTAATTGTAAAAGGAAATAGTCTACTTGAAAGTTTTTGCAGAAATTGCTAGAGGCACGGGACTCTTGGCATACAATCTGCTTGTATGTAAGAGAAGATCGCACAGGAAGTAAACTGGACAGTCTGGGTACAGATGCTGATTAGGGATTCGGCAGAAAGAAAAGCAAATGTACTGACTGTTCTTTTGTAAAACATTAAAAATAAAAAGCAGTTGATTCGGGTAAGCAACCTTAAGCAAAGGGAATAAATATTTGGCAACATCTTGATTTTAGATGCCGAAAAAATCTGGTTACCCTGGAAATTTCAAAGTTGCAACAAGTAACCTTTCCTATTAGATGAAAGGCAGGCCGGGCGCCCTGGGCAGGCACAGGCCAGAATGCTGCTGTATATTGGGCTCCCTGACCAGCACCAACCACTAGTTCTTGACAGTAGAATGGGTTGAGTGAGAAGCCTATCTTTAACATAAGGGAAAGGGAGTTAAAAGCTGAGAAGAATGAAAAGAATGGAGTCATAAGGAGAAGAAACCTAAGAGCATAAATAAGACAAGAAGGAAACATGAATGAGCACTTGTATCTTAACTTTTAGCTTTCCCCCCATTCTTCATGTCTAATCAGACTAAATAACAGGGCCAGAACTTCTAAGCCAATGAAGCCGAGTGAAATACAACTATAAACTGACAACCAACCAGGATGATCACACGGTTCCATCAGTGTTACTGAGCATTTTGTTCCTGACTCACTACAATACACACTTCCGCAGACCTTGCCAGTGCAGTAGAGACATTTAAGTATTCCAGTGACAATTACAACAGTTTTAGGAAGGAATCTATTGAGTACAGTTTTGAGAAGCACACAATATGGAAAGGGAGTTCCCCTTGAAGACAAAGGATATAGGCAAAGGGTATAAGAGTAACAACATATAGACTCAGGCAACAGTACAGCGATTCCAGAGGGAAAGGAGGGTCGGGGGAGTACAAGAGGGTAGAGGGGTAAATGGTGATGGCAGGAGACTTGACCTGGGGTGGTGGACACATAATACAATATACAGACGACGTGTTACAGAATTGTACACCCGAAACCTACATAATTTTATTAAACAACATCACCCCAATAAATTCAATTTAAAAAGTAAAAAAAACCCAAAACAACAAAAAAGATAAAAGATGATAGCGAGGCAGGCATATTTTCTTCCTTTTGCTGAACTATAGCATGAGGCCTTTAGGCTATCTATGGTTTAATTGGTGTTGGATAAGCTTTATAAAACATGAAGATGGCAAAGGTTCACTTATGTTACTTTACTATTTTAACTTATTTAAAATCTCAAACAGCTGTGCTTGCAATAACTTCCTAAAAGCAGTAGTGTTCCTTTGTATTACCTTAGTAAAGCATTTGCCCCTTTGATACAAATGATTCTTCCTGTGCTAACAGCTGAACCAATGGTGCAAAACTGAGATGGTACTTATTGCAGCAAGGTCCCTATAAATCAAAATCTGAACTTTACATAAAAATCTTATTTATAAAAAATACTATACCAAGTACAGTAAGAATGGAGTGTGGAGCAGCAGTGCTCCTTGCCAGGGCCATGTGGAAGTGGCTTTTGCTACAGGGCTTGCTTAATGGCACATGTGAAAAGCTAAATAAGGCAAACACTTGAAGAGGCAGTTTTCTTGTAAACTTCTTGGGGTGGAGGAATTTCCTGTTGGGACAGATGCTGATATGGGATGGCTAAGATCAAGTGTGATATTTGGCTGCACTTAACACATCACATCACAGATTAAGACAGCTGCTGGCTGAGATCAGGTCACTTGTTTTAGGAGAGATTATGACTGTAGCCTTCTGCCTTTACTGTTACAATGTGCGACCTCCAGCTGGTGCCCACCCTTTGGAGGACATCACCTCCAAAATCTTCTAATTGAAAAGATACAAAATAAGCTAAGTTATTCAAAAGTTACCTTAGCTTAAAGCGCCTTAAGAACCCTACATCGATTACTAAGCAACTTTGTTAGCGGTGTGTAGCTCCAAACAAATGCCTTAACTAGAATAAGTATTCCCACCCACTTGGTACCTAATAGTAATAAACTATAACGACACTTAGAAAACAAACAGATCTTGAGGAATTTTGGCCTCTTACGTCCTCACTTGGAATTTTCCAGCTTTTGTGACATATTTGACTCCTTTAAATGGCTTATATTTCTCCCCGTACATGTCCAAGCGGTTTACTTTTAAGCCTGTGTCAAAAAGAATAGGCAAGGAAAGGAATATATTATTATCCTGGTCACACCAACCAATACAACGTTTGTTTAACACAGCGCTACACAGTAAATCTGACCTTGACCAGTGTCCCTTACACCATTTGGAAACAATGTCCCTTCTAGCATTCACAAATTATAGCCATTTGTGGGGGTATGATTTTAGTTCAGCTTTTCATGTGGGCAAGGAATGTCTTTTAAGGGTAATTATACCTTCTGAATTAACGACTCCTGTGGTGTTCGAATCAGGGGCGGGGTAAAGGGAAGCTGTGTGGAACAGGGTGCTCTCAAGTCATTGTACCTGAGAGGCTGGCCCACAGCAGCGTGAAGGCCAAACTGGAGCTGTTGCTCTTTCTACAGAGGGAATGTTAGCCTTCTAAGCTCCTTGTATTCAATAGTTGACCTCAGAAAACCTCTATTGCCCTATAACAGGAGTCAAGTTTATCCTTACCTGAAATAGCAAGCTGCTGGATCTTGAACTGTATGTTGAGGCTTGGATTCTCCTCTGGCTTGGGTGCTCCGGATTGTAAATTTACCAGTCCTTTAAGACCTGGGAGCTTTTGTGGAGTAATTTTTCCCACATCCCATGTCAGTACCTTAAAAAGATGTGGAAAAGAAAAACCAATCTGAACCATTTAATAAAATGCTCAAGGATAAGGTTAAAAGACACCATAAACTTTTGTACAAAATAAAGCACAGTGTCTTATAGCACTGTGCTAGCACTACCATAGAAGCTTGTGATGAAGATTTTGCCTTCTTTTTTGCAAATGAGGAAATTAAGGCTCAGCTACTTAGGGACAGGGCTGAAATTTGAACCTAAGGCTATCAGATTCAAATGTTTTTTCCACCATTGCACCTTCACTGTTTTTGTCTGAGCCTCAGTTTATTTTTCTGTAAAATGAGAAGACTAAACTAAATTGGCATTTTTAAACTTTTAGCTATGGCACCCTGTGTTCAAATGAAATCTTCAGTATGGAACTCAATAACGGATGAGAAAGTGAAGCTGGGGTGAAGGGCCAGGGATCGGAAGCTCCCCTTCACTTCTCAATCCTGTGTGGTCTTTGGGGAGGTTCTTTGAATCCTCAGGTCTGGATTAGATGATTTTTAACATTCTATGATTTTATTTATAAATATGCCTTTTCATTTACCAGGCAGCTCAATGACTCTGCTGATGAAAAGAATATTTTTGACCCAAGGAGTAAGCTGAGAGAAAATAATCTTTCGTAGTTTCTCTGAAAGCCTTCTGCTAGAGGCACATTTATATGTGGTGAGGAAGCTGCTTTCCTAGCCAACACCCCCTCCGGAAAAGTATAAAACAATGCTTTTAAATTAAAAAGGAAGAGAAAGATCTTACAGATTAATTTCTGCAGAAGATTTAACAATAGACCATAATGTCTCCTTATATCCACACACAGTTTTTTTCTCTTTTTAAAAAGCTTTATTAATTCTTCCTCATTAGAGAATGAGTGAGTCCTGGATTATCGATGGAGGAGCAAAGGTGTACACACCCTGAAAGGAGACAGAGGGGGTCTCTTTTCTGACCTCCTCTGCAGCAGATGCAGTATTCCCTTCCTGGCCAGTGGCAAAAGCACAGCTCAGTATGCTCTCCAGGATTTGTTAGGAACTTCAGTTTTAACCGAGACACTGAAACCTTCCCTCGACCCCTTACCCCAAATCACAAAATAAAGACTGCAGACACACGTGCTCGCTCTTGATTTGAGGTGGCTATACCTTGGTAACTGGATCAAATGTATAGCTGCCTTGTGTTGGTGTCAGGTTCATATTCAGCACAACTTTTGGCATGTGAACTGTCACTGTGATTCCTTCAATAGTTTTCCCCATATTCTGCTTTGGTCCAATTGTAATATCAAATCTGCCACAAGAACTGTTCTCCTTAAAGCTGATGCTATGTTTCACATACACAGGTATTGCCACTAGACTAAAAAGATAAAGACACAAAAGCACAAACACAATTACTGGTATGAGACAGCCCAGGAGGTGACCTTGAAACCTCACTCCAGAGTATCCTACCCTGCCTCTTAGTTCACTGTAGAGCCCTATTTCCCTAGAAGTACAAATTCTGCATTTGCACTGGGAGTGTGCAGGAGAGGTGGGGGCATGGTGAGTCTAGCACTAGGAATAATGCCACTTCTGAGAAATAAGCATACAAATCAAGATAGAAATCTGAAGCTTAATTATAGTATAAACAATTGTGGCAAATAGCCTTCGTTTAAAGAAATGAATTAAGATCCGTACACAGATAATTGAAAATTATGCAAACTAAATAAGGCAGTTCCTATGTGGTAAGTGCCAAGAAACAATTAGAGTCTCTGCTTTTGAGTCCTGTCCTGATGTTACCTAAATAACTTACGATATTTTCAAGGAATGAACCAGCTACAACCCATAACACTAAATTATTCATCTAAACCTCAGTGCAGAGAAGAGTGACTTGAAGCCAGTTAGTTGGGGAATGTCCTGGGGAGCTAGAGGTAGGTTTGTGTCCTTTGGTCAGCCATGAAGTCTATACATCATAGTAGAATTATGGACCAGGTTCATTGTTTTGTCCAAGTTTATAGTACCAAATGCTTGCTCTCAGGTACATATTTTACTTGAGTCTCTTTATTAGATTCAAGGTACATTGATTAGACACATATTTTCACCAGTTCTTGTGTCTCCTGGTGAACCATGGCTAAAGGCAGCGATGATGAATTCAAGTACTCAACTGTCAGAATGAAACAGAAAAGTCAGTTCTACCCTGCGCATTGATACATGATAGCAGTATCTGGTTGATGCATCAACATACTTTTGTGAGCTGACACGATATGATATGAGTCGGAAATTTCCATCTGGAGGAATAAAGGACAAAACTCTTTCAGACTCCCAGCGTTTGAACCGGATGCAGGGGTGGAAGCTGACATCATCTAGAAGCCTTGGGTTCTGCCAGGAAAACAAATCACAGCCATATCCATACAGCATAATACACATAGCAACTCTACTTAGATATTACGGGAAATTAGTATGCTCCCTAAAAATAAAGTGGTCATGTAAAAGTCTCTTATTATGACCACTTCATAAGCATAGTTTACAATGCTTTAAAGTTAGCAAATATTTCATATACATTATTTTACTTGAATTTTGATAACCATTAAGTAGAAATGCAAGTAGTAGCATTTCCATTTCATAGATGAAAAATCTGAGGTTCAAAGAACTCAAGGTCAGGACAAATTAGTGGCAGTGAGAGAATCACAACTCAGTTCTCTTGATTGTACTGAGTAGCATGTCATGCCGACTCTAAGATGATGCAAAAGATCAATGCCCTCAGTCACATAACACAGCAGATTTGTAGAAGCCAGCCAGCCATTTATGCTGCTTCTAGCACACCTAGGCAAAGACCTGTCTCGACACTTCCATAAAGGCCATGCTTACCATGTAAGCTGATAGCTTGCTAAGCAGTGCTAGGAATATTCCTGAAATACTCTTTTGCAATCTAAGATACCAAAGTATCTCAGTATCTATCTTCTCATTTAGTACTTCCTGTGCATTAAGGCATGTAAGGAGCTACATGACAGAACACAACCTACCATGAAAGAAAGGGAAAGGTCAGGCATTCCGGATAACTTAATGCAAGCGTCAATGACCCCCTGAATTTCTGCAAAGACTGTAGATCCTAAAGAAAGAAAAAGGGTGATAACATCACTGGAATCTGCGTCTTTACTAGAGCTATCACTGTATCTGAAGTAATGGAGACACCTCCTGGGTGTCAGAGCTACTGAAGCTTTGCACATCTATTAACAGGTCAGTGGACAGAGATCCATTACACTCAGCCATGGCTGAGTGTACTCTTCATTGAGTGCCATGGCCTATGTACTGAACCCAGGGCAGAATATGATAATTCTAAAGAAACTCTAACCAGTTTACATCTCTATAGAGTCAACCTAGTAAGACGGCTGGATATGAAGTTAAAATATCTTTAATTGAATTTTAAAATAAGGCAAATTTCTCATGAAATGGACTAAGCTACCTGTTAACTTTTAAGAAACAGCCATTATTCTCTAATAATATAGCTATTATTCTGTACAACAGAATTTTATAATGAAAAGGGCACTCACTGAAGAAAAGATACTGTCTATAATCACAGTAACTCAGTTTCACACTAACTATGTTACTATGGGTAGATTACTGAACCCTTCTGTACTTCAGTTTCTTTATGTATAAAATGTGAGAATTGGACTAGAAAGTTTACAAACTTTTTTAATGATTCCAATAGACTATTGTTGTTTTGACTGGGCATATAAGGAGCTCAACATAGCTCAATACTAGCTCAATACTTGAAGTACTGCACAGAAAGCAGTAGCAAAAGGACTCTGTGTGGTAGGTATACAATAAATGTTAGAATGAATACATGGCAAGAGGGAGAGGTGTACAGGGTAATAATTGGCATAATGTAAGACAACATAAGATCTGATTTACAAAGATTTGGCTGATCTCAACTAGTGATTATGAAAATTACATGTAATATCTGGGAAAAACCAACAGGTTTTTAAACCATTACAAAGCAAATGACATTCCACTGAAACCACACTGCCAAGGGATTTCAATATTCTATTCAGCTTATATAAGCCAAACTGTTTTTTCCCAAATAAGACCACATGCACACAATTACCTGATTTATCTATAATTGCATCTATTTCTTCAACGACATCAAAATAGGCTTCATTATTTGTGTACTTTACCCCTGCCCGGCGCCATGGGATGTTGGACAGCTGCCCAGTGGGGAGTGTGTCCCCAACGTTACTACTGCCTAGAAGCGGAAAAAGGAGAAAGCAAAGCTAATGCATAAAACAGTCATCAGAGAAGCTATTAACCAAAAAAAAAAAAAATAAGCGAATGCTTTAGCTGCTCCTTTAATGTTTGGGCCTTTCTTCATTGAAGTTGTAGATGCTTTCCAGAATTGTTGGGAGACATATCCATACTGACATGATCAAATTTCTAGAAGACAGAAATAGGCCATGTGGTCCTCTACCTGCCAAACCAGGTTAAATTCATTTACTTATCTTTGGCTTCCTGTGTGTTAACAGTAACCTAACCTAATTCCAGTGGCTCAACAACAGAATCTCATCCTGCTGCCATTGATGAAAAAAGAGGCTGGTTGTTTCAAAACCTTCTGTGGATAAAATGCCTCCACTGAGAATACACAGTGATAACTAGGTCCTTTGGTATTCTAGCTTAGATTCTACATGAGATGCTGCCAAGCAGGCCTCAGTGGAGTAAGTGGAATGAAGAACATACTCTGGACTTTTTCCATTTTAAGGTCAGCACACTCATCTGGCTGCAATGTGGCTAACATTCGGTATCTGGTAAATTTCCTGGTAAGCTGGCATAGGTCTGAAAATAAATCGGTTGCCCTACACATATATCCCCGAACTGAGTAAAAGTTAACATTTTGGTTAATTTACAATTCAAAAGTAGTATATGATTAACAGTAACAACACCTTTCAGTGTGACTACGCCACCTATAAAGTGTGAAATTGATTTTGAAAATCTTACACTGTTATTTATGTATTCAATTTTTTTCCAGTCTCCCCATCTATAGTGTAAGTTTTAGGAAGAAGCACAGACACTCCGTCTTATCTCCCTCGAATTTCTCCTGACACTCGGTCTTCTATGAAGGATGAATAAAATGAAGGATGAATAAAAGCTATGGAACGATCATTTCTTATAGTCCTCTCTCACCTATTTTTTTTTTAGATCAGTGCACTTGGAGAGGTATTCACAGTGGTGGAGGGTATAGCTGGAATGGCATATAACATTTCATAGAAATCTTTCTCTAGAAGGCCTTAATATTTTCAAAAGAATATTGTCATCTGGTATACCCAATGTCTAGCTCAACTGAAGAGTTAAACCAAAACTGGAAGCTTAAAACACACGTATAAGGCCCACAATGCATGAGTTCTCTTGACTAGACTAATTTCCGATCTCTTTTTTTAATACATCTCCTGCATGGAGAAAACAAAGACTTGGAGGAGACAGTATGTACTCTGTGGTGGACAGTCTTAAATTTTCTATACTCTAGTAATTATAGGGTGGCAGCATAATGCCAGTTTCATAATACTATTTATCTTTATTTTTTACAGCTTTATTGAGTTACAATTGACACATAACATTGTGTAAGTTTAAGGTATACAATATAGTGATTTATGTTTATATTGCAAAATGATCACCACAATAAGTTTAGTTAACACCCATCATGATATTGGCTACTTTAGGATTAACTGGGATCATTTATTCAGTCTTATTATTTAGTGTTAAATAATAGTAATAATGTTATTGTGGTCTTGTAGGGAAACCTATAAAAAAAGAGTAATAATCAAAAGGTTCTTTATTCTTTAAGATTCAGCCTCTTTCCATGAAAAGAAATATACATCCTGAAGCTTTTAAAATTATCACTAACTTTAATTGTGGCCAAACTGGACTATGTTAAGAATGTGACAGATAGTAAGAAATGGTGTTGAGTTGTTCACGAAGTTTTAACTGCTCAATTCCTAATAAAGTATGTTTTCTCCTTACCGGTAATAGAGTTGACGACAGAGCGTAGAATTGTTGGTGGTTTAATCAGTTCTTTCAAAATGTTCGATTCAGTAGCCAGTGGAAATCCATTGTCTAACATTTCTTCCAAGAGCTCATACACTATGACCACATTATCCTTAATTGCAGCCTCTGAACACTCACCAAAGTAGTCCTAACAAAATGTATATGACATTGTACAATGGAAAGAATAAAGAAAGGTGTGATAAATACTTTTTGTTCTGAAGGATAAATTTACAGTTGCATATCAATGAATGTAAAACACAGGGAAAAAACCCTCAATAATGTTATACACTATTTCTTAACATTTTCTTGATTTTTTTAGATTGAATTGAATTCCTGTTACATATTATGCCAGAAAATACACTGAAACATTAATGAACTACAAACTTCCTTTGTTCTGATTGGGTACCCCAAAACACACAGATTAGTTTTAAATAATTATTTGGCACATTATCAAAACAAGAGAAAATAATAAAATGTGAATATTAGAAGATTTCATGACCAATAAAAATCTTGGGACCCTTCAGAGAACTATATGTGGAAAGCACTGTTAGTAATGATATAATTTGTGATAAATGTAAAAGAATAAGGCTTCAATGCCCACGAGATTGCTCTTTTTTCCTAAAACAGTGAATGAAGCAGCCATGTGTGCAGTAGCTACATATGTGCGCCCTACATAAAGGGATTTATGAACCTAATGCTTACTTGAAGAGAGAGAGACATACGGTAGGACAAACAACAGATCAAAACCTGGGTATTTATATAATAATGTGTCCCTCCTCCAACTAACTTGGGTAATTTAAGTTCAAAAGATTTGATGAACCACCAACCTGAAACGTGTCAGCCACTCGATGTAGGAACTCAATTACAAAGAGAGGTGGCACTTCAGTCTGTATGACAGACACAAAGAAGAGCTTATCCCTGTAGATACTGATGAGGTAGTGGTGAGGTGTTGAAATGACAGGAGGAACATTTTCAACATCAGCAGCTTTCTCTTGAGCTTCAAAGAAATAATCACAGACAGATTGGCTCACAACACTCTTCCAGTGCTTCTCTAGAAATATGTCACCGGAACAATTTATGAGAAATAGACTGTGGATCATTTTCTGGGGGGGAAAAAGTTTAAATTTAGTATGCATCAAAAGTATCCTTGTATCATCCTGACACCAAACCAGAAAAGGCAATATAGGAAAATACAGACCATTATCATTTAAGAGTATACAAAGAAAATTTCTGAACAAAATACTAGCAACTGAATCCAGCAATATCCCTGACCATGTGAGATTTATATCAAGAATGCACAGTTGGTTCAACATATGAAAATTAATATAATATACAGTATTCATAAAATAAAACCCCAAAATATAATAATTTCAAAAGGTACAGAAAATCATTTGGCAAAATCCAACACCCTTTAATAATAAAAACACATAACAAACTAGGACTAGAAAGAAACTTCTTCAACTTGATAAAAAGCATCTATGAAAATTCCATAGCTGACATCATATTTAATGGTTAAAGATCATGGGATACTTTTCCCTTAGTATCAAGAACAAGCAATAATGTTCACTCTGACCACTTCCAATCAACATTGTACTAGAGGTTCTAGCCAGGGCAATTAAGCAAGGAAATAAAACCAAAGGCAATTGGAAAAGAAGTAAAACTAATACACACACACACACACACACACACACACACACACACACAATTAGAGTTAAAAATGAGTTCAGCAAGGTTATAAGATACAAAATTAATATTAAAAATCAGCTGTGCTGCTACATCTCAGCAATGAATAATCTAAAAATAAAATTGAGGAAATTCTGTAAGAGCAACAAAGAGATCAAAATATTTAGGATTAAATTTAACAAAAGAAGTGCAAGACTTGTACACTGAATAGTCTACAACATTGTTGAAAGAAATTAAAAAGACCTAAACAATGGAAAGACATTTCATGTTTATGGACTGTAATGTAATATTGTTAAGATGGCAATACTCGCCAAACTGATCGACAGATTCAATGCAATCCTTATTAAAATGCTTGCCTTTTTTGTGGGAACTGACAGGCTGATCCTAAAATTCGTAAGGAAATGAAAGAGACCAAGAAGAGCTAAAACAATCTTAAAAAAGAAGAACAAATTTGGAGGATTCATATTTCCTGATTTCAAAACTTACTACAAATATACTATGTGGTACTGGCACAAGGACAGACTATAGATCACTGTAATAGAATTGGGAGTTCTGAAATTAACCCTTAACATATATGGTCAATTAATTGTTGACAGCAGTGCCAAAGACATTCACTGGGAGAGAGAATAGTCTTTTCAGCAAATGATGCTGTGACAACTGGACTCCCACATGTAAAGAATGAAGTTGGACTTCTACCTCACAATATACAAAAATTAACACAAAATGTATCAAAGGCCTAAATATAACAAGTAAAACTATAAAATTTTTCAAAAAAACATATGCATAAAACTATAAAATTTTTCAAAAAACATATGCATATGCAAGTAAAACTATAAAATTTTTCAAAAAAACATATGCATAGGTGGTCTTTATGACTCTGATAAGACAATGTTTCTTAAATATGACACCAAAAACACAAGCAACAACAGAAAAAACAGATAACCTGGACTTATGACTGACTGAGCAATTCTACTGCTAGATATACATCAAGAGAACGGGAAAAACGTCCACCCATGTTTTCTAGCAGTGTTATTCCTAAGAGCCAAATGTTTATCAACTGATGAATGGATAAATAATAAATATACAAACAATGGAATATTATTCAACTGTAAAAAGGAACAAAATACTAATATGCTTGAAAACATTATACTGAGGGGAAGAAGCCAAACACAAAATCTCACTTATTGTATGAATACATTTATATGAAATGTCCAGAACAGGCAAGTCCATAGAGATTGAAAGTAGAATAGTACCTGCCAGGGGCTGGGTAGAGGGGAGGAACAGGGAGTTACTGGTCATGGGCTTGGCATTTCTTTTTTAAGGTGATAAAATCTGCTGGATACAGAGATGATAGTTATACTACTTTGTGAATATATTAGAAACTACAAAATTATACACTTTAAAATGGTGAGCCTTATGGTATATGAATAATATCTTAATTTTAAAAAAGTATTCTTAATATCTTGTGACTCATAAACCCATTACCAGCTGGATTAAACAGAGATGTATACAAATGTGTACCAAAAACACACATTTGTAATAGTGAAAACCTGCAACAACTCAAATGCTTATCAATACTACAAAGGAAAAGTAAACTGTAGTGTATTATAAAATAAAATAACAGCAATGAAATAAAATTATTGATACATGAAACAAATATGGTAAAACCCTACAATATTAACAGACACAAAATAATACACACAGTGTGGTTTTATTTATATGAAGTTCTAGAACAGGTAAAACTAATCTATATTTGAAAAATTGAATGGTTTATTTTATGGAGCAAAGTGGGGTTAGTAACTGAGAAGGGCCTAGGGTGGTTTTCTAAGGTGCTGGTAATGTTTATTTCTTGATCTAGATAATGGTTACAAGTTGTGATCATTTTGTGATAATTCATTGGACTTTATTATATGAGTTGTACACTTTTCTGAGGGTTAGTTATGCTTCAGATAAAAAGGTCCATATTGAAATATGAAGGACACCGGGAAAAAGTTCAATAACCTTAACTTTTTCCTTTCTTTTATATGGGTAACATCAATATCAGGTGTTTAGTATAGTGGTCCATTCATTTAAAATTATAGTACTGTATAATAAATGTAGTCTAAGAAAAGAGAATTTAAAATTTATGAAGCCAGTTTCTATACATGAAGATAAATTTCAAAGAGACAAGTAAGATTTTCCATAAATGGATTAATTCAGTTTTGTTTACAGAGAAAAAAATGAGATCAACTTGACTAGTTCTTTTTAGAGGAAGTCATTTATTTTATGAGAGCAGCTGACATTTAATGACCATCTGGTGATGATTTTCCTATTTGGCCTATGTTCAATAGTTACCAAGTAAATAATATTAATTATTAAGGTGTGTTTTAGTCATTATTACATTGATAAAGTTATGAATGCTGTTAAAAGTTTAGGGTTCCTGCTTATTAGAAATAATAAAATGTTTCTTTGTTCAAAGCCATCTCTGTTAGACAATCATCTTGAGTTGGCAGCAATAAAACATGATACCTCAGGCTTTGGACCTACTAAACTTTTACAGATAAATATCTGAAAGCTGGTAAAAAAAAGAAAATTTTATGCTTTGAGACAGTATGGATGGACCTGGAAAACATTATGCTCAGTGAAATAAGCCAGTCAGAGCAAGACGAATACCATATGATCTCACTCATACATGGAATCTAATGAACAAACTGAATAAGGAAAATAGAGACAGAGTCATAGATAGAGAGCAGGATGACAGTTAAGGAGGGGAGGTTAGGGGGTAGAGAAATCGAGCAAAAAGAAAAAAGGACACATGGACATGGACAACAGTGTAGTGATTATGGGGAACAAGGAGGAATAAGGGGACTAAGGAGGTAATGGAAGAAATACAATAAAATTAATAAAAAATGATATCTGAAACCTGTACTACTTTATCTCATCAGATGTTTTGTTTAGTAGGTTAGCTTTGGGTCAGCCTTTTATTTCTATTTGGGTTTAAAATATTGCCAGTGGAACACAGAGACTTGCTGTATCAACCTAATGACTTTAACTGACTTTATAACTTCTGCTGATACTTTCTTCCTAGATGGAACAGGATATCCAGCAATAAGACCTACAACTAAATCTGTATTATACCTTTTCTTAAAATAAAATCTTCATCTGAAATACAATGTGGTTTAAAGCAGAACACTGTAGTAAACTCAATGAGACGCAGATCTGCGCACTTCAGGTGAGGCAGCTATTAAACGTGGCATCCTTAGAAAAAAATAATTTACAATTCCATTCAAAGTGTTAAGGATAAATGAATTAATATCTCAAATATACTGAGCACTTACTGTGAGCCAGATGCTATGCTAAGCACTCTACCTACATTAATACATTTAATCTACACAACTCAATGCTATAAATACTGCTCTTATCCCCATTTTACAGATATGACAATAAAGTGTCAGAAAAGGTAAGTCAACTATCTAACATTATGCCTTAAATATCGGAGCTAGGAGTCAAACCCAGATTCAGCTGAATCCTGAGCTCCTGTTCTTACCTATCTCTTAGAGACTAATTATCAGAAACCTAAAGCAATACTGTACAATAGGATTTCCTGCAGTGATAGACATGCCTTCTATCTGTGCTGTCCCATATAGTAGCCACTAATTACCTGTGGCTATCGAACACCTGAAGTGTGGCTAATGCAACCGATGCACTGAAGTTTCAATTTTAATTAATTTAAATTATATGTAGTTAGAGGTTAGCATGTTGAACTGGGCAGCAAATGTGCTGTTGGAGCTCATAATGAAGAGGAAGACTTAATGGGGATGTTTCTTGTTTAGAAGCCAAAATGTGTTCTAATAAATTATTTAGAGCAGGAATTATATTTAAAAGAGGTGACATATGCTCTCTTCTTCGACCATTCATCTTATAGAAGAACAGTTCCCATGTATCTGTGGTACTCCACTGTCACAATACACCCGAAAAGAGCTACTTTTTTTGAAGCAAGTGACTTCATAGCTTCTTTATTTTTAGAAGCCAGATTCCTACTTAGCTTTTTAAGCTGGTGAAAAATTCTTTCCAGGAAAAGTTTCCACCAAAGTTGTTTTCATTGGCAGTAGTTCAGGTCTCAGACGACTACAGTAAGTTAAACTGGCCATCTGGATTTATTGTTGTTATCCTTAGTGCTGAGATGAAAGCCTAACACTTGTAGCTTTCATCAGTGCTTAACTTTAGAACCCATCTTAACCTTCTATTACAGGAAAAGAGAGCTCATTTCTTCTATCCATATTATGACCAAGGGCCTAATGCATATAACAATTAAATAAATACCACATACAGCCTGTTTCTTTTGCGACTTAACCTTTAGTAGCTGCAGTTACTTTCTTTTATTATTTTAATAAACTTACTGGGAAAGCTACACACTCACCACCACAACTATCTTTTTGTTCTTAGTGACTTTTGAGTCAGAAAACGGAATTCTCCCAGTTACTTTAAAGCCACTTGAGAAACTGTCTTCAGAGGCAGTTCCATCAGAGCTTTGACTGCAGCTTAAATACTTCGTAAATCCCCTGTACCGAATGTTGAACACACTCATCCTGACTATTCATAAGCAATGCTGTTACAATAGTCAAAATATCCTTGGAAGATAAAAAAATAAAACCTATTCCTTCTATATACAACAGAATGAAGGCAGTAGAAGGTGAGAGAAGGATATTCAGGATGAGGGAATGAGACCAGAAAAGAATCTGGCTCACCCAATTCTCAGCCAATATTTTCGCCATTTATTCATTCTAGAAGTTAGTTTTGAATATGTTTTATGATTTAAGCAATGGGGAGATGGGGTGACCAAAATAGTTCCTGAACTCAGTGTTTAGGAATTCAACAAAGAAGGCAACCCCTCCCCCACAAAACCCTTAATGCAGTAAGATGTAATTCCTATTATGATAGGGGAAATACAGTGTGCTATAAAAATCTGCAAGGCTTTGAGGTGAGAGGGAACACAAGACAAAGAAATCCAGTACAAATTTAGCAACTTTAGAAGATGGAGGGAAACGGTGAGATGAGACTTGAGGAGATAAGCAGAGATTGGTTCACTTTCTTCTCAGAGAAGTACAAAATTATTTATTATTATTTTTTGCAGGGGGCTCATGCAATCCCATTTACAGTTTTAGGAAAGATTTGCACTGTGGCAATTGTAATAACAGGGAAAGTGGATATTGTAACCCCAGCTGAAAGATGAGTTAGGGTGGTGACCTGAACTAGAATGTTGACAGCAGGGATGGAGTAAAATGAAAAGATAACAGAAACATTGCAGTTTGAACAAAAGCAGGGGAGGAGGTAAGAGGGGAGTATGTGAGGGAAAAAGGAGGCATTTAACCCTAGTTCCATATAATCTGTCCCAATTCTAACTATATTTGACCCAAATGGATATATTCAAGACTATTGTATATACAGGTCTGGTTGTTCAGAGAGAAGGTGAGTTGGAGATAGATATCTAAGTAATCATGTTTTTTTGTTGATGGGAATTATAAGGAGAATAAAATTACAAAGAGAGAGCATGCATAGAAGAGAGCCTGTGGAAGGAACTCCCAACATTTGAATAGCAGCTGGGTCAGGGAAGTGTGCCTCAAAAAAGATTTGGCTAAAGGATAAGAAAAAAGCAGGGAGGGTAAATGGTTTTTAGTAACTAGAGTGTGTTAGTGTGTTTTCAGAAGAATGGAGTATTAAATATTTTAAATGGCATAACTAGTTCAAGCTAAAAGAATTTAAAATGTGTTGATTTAACAGCGTTCCTCAACTTTCTTTCCATTATTACCTGCTAGAGGGGCCTTTTCAGACTCCCCTTCTAGCATACCCCTTCCCTAGAAAATTTCAATACCATAGAATATACATCTGTGTATCTAAGTACTGTACATATATCTGTGCTTTATACATAAAGAATATGATTTTACTTTGCTTTACAAGAGGCAATTGTTGTCCCTACAGACAATATATGATTTTAACATACAGAGGACATCGATGATCTTAATAAAAGCAGTTTCAGTGATAGTTCAGTGGAATGCTGGAAACTAGATATACAGCAGTGGGCTGAGAAACAAATAGGAAGAAGTAGGAAAAATAGAGATAAGGAGAGTAGATGATACATTCAAGAACTCTAGCTGTGAAGGAAATCAGGAAAATAAATGGGTGAAGTTTATAAAGTTAAGGAAGAATATATTTAAATGCTCAAGAAAAGGTGTGAGCAGAGGGGGAAAGGCTGATGTTATTCAGAGAATACTGAAAAAAAGAAGATCCTGAAAGTAGGAGAGGATGGACGGTATTGTTCAACTAGGTGAAAGGATTTGTTTTCCATTAGGAGAAGGGATACTTTTTCCTCCTTAAACAAATGGGAGGAAGGTTTGATTATTTGGTTGCAGGAAGATGATGGCTTTTATTTTCTCTGTGTAATAGGAAGGAAGATAATTTGAAGATGGAGAGTGAATTCCTCTTCTTTACAAATACCATTTGCTACCCTCGAATTAAGATACTACTAAGCAACTAAAAAGTATCTAGTCTGCAGGGAACTCCAATAGAATGTTTAGAAAAACTGTAAAATCCTAAGATTCAATATGAAAAGTTAGTCTTATTGCAAAGAGAGTTTTCCCACTAAAGATAGGTAAGTTTTGAGCAGTTCTTCATCCACCTCATTTCTCCATTGTTCCTATGCTTTCAAATACAAGTGTCCTCCTTTCTTTCCAAAACTAATCCTTCCACCTGTAATTGTGAATCTTGCTTTCTGCACCAAAACATGTGTCTTGTATTCCTAAAAACAAACAAACCTCATACTTTTTAGGAACCTTGCCATCCTCAATAATTTTTTGCTTCATGCTCCAAATGAAGAAGGATTAAGTCTACATTTGCTGTCTCTCCTTTCAGTAACTGAATTTACTAAAGCAGCTGTCAAATGGCCCAGTTACTTCCTAATTATCAAATCCAACAACCTATTCTCTGACTCCAATTTACTACTTTGACCCTTGCAGCATTTCATGTCCCTGATAACATTCTCCCAACAAAACAAATACTTCTTACCCTATTATATGAAACTTGTTTTGATTCTCACCTGACAAGTTTCCTTCCCGTTCAATTCCCATGCTTTTTTCTTTTTATCTTTCTATCGTCTTCACCTACACCCCTATTTCAAACTCGGTGTATCTTAAGTTCCACAAAATTCCTCGTTATGTGAGGACTCCTAATTTTACAGTGCACCACCACCTTCTTAAGAGTCTCACGCTCTAGCGACTGAGCTAGCCGGGCGCGTCTGGACCACCCTCTTAATCAAGCAGGCTATACGCTTCGGCTTCAGGTTCAATCCAAATCTACCAAGTCCAACTAGCTATACTGCTCATCCCTTTTCCATACTCACTGCCACCTCCTCAGTTTGGATTCCTGTCATCTTTCTTCCGAACTGCAACACCCTTCTCACTGTATTCCCCACATCAGGCTCATCCAGGGGCCACCCTCTACTATAACAGGACGTGCGCTCAGGTCAGTCAAGGGTTTTGTCCTCCAAAGAAGCAGCCTGGGGCTGAGGTCCAAGTCTTCAGTACTCCAGCTCACTGTGGGTGACAAGACCTTCTTTCCGCGCCAGAGAACGGAGAGGGACCCCATGAGCTTGAACCTCTCCGGTCTGAGAACACGGGGCTGCAGGTGCACCGGCTCCCTTCCGGCCCCGCTGTCAAGAAATCCCGGAAGGCCAGGAGGGAGGCGCAGTCCCGACCTACAGCACGGGAGACGATCCCTCAGTCCAGGGTATTCAGCCTACTCCCCAGTTTTCGAGCTGTTCCCAGACCGCAGACTCCCCGCCCCTCACACTCACCCCGACACCTGGGCCTGTCAGTGATTCGGCGCCGGGTCCTCTCCAAACCGAGAGGGAGACAGCTGAGACGACCGTGAGGACCCCGCAGTTGGAGTGCCCCGTAGATTGCCAGACTAACAGCTTCAAAGAAACCAACTAGGTCTACCGATTTGGAAAGATTAAATAAACTGGAAGACGTTGAAAAAGAAGAAATACATCTTTTTAGGTTTAGGATCCAAATCTTTTAGATCACTGAGAATTTAAATGATGAGGCGGTTTCTTTTGATCGGGACGCAGGCGCTCAACCGTAGCCTAAACCAATCCGTGGGTTGCGGGAGGAGGTATCCTCGTGTTGAGAGGCGGGGTCAGAAAGGGGCTGTGTATTGGCCAATGGGTGGACCTGAGAGGTAGAGCCAATGAAAGTGGGTGGGGGAGGCAAGAACTGGAAGGAGTCGGGGAGGGAGGGGGTTCGTAAAAACGGAGGCGGGAACACGAGGCGGGGGCGGGGCCAGAAAGCCGAAGGGCGGGGGGGCCCCCACGCTGAATCCTAAGGTGGTGGGATCGCGAAGATGGCCGCCGCTGAAGAGCCAAAACCCAAGAAGCCTAAGGTTGAGGCGCCGCGAGCGCTGAGGTGAGCGCTCCCCTGCATAGGGTGGAGGGTGACGGCGCCTATCTCTAACCAGGGTCTTTCTGTGATTGCACTGTCCTGGCACAGAGTAGTGTCCTTGCTGCCTGCGTGAGGCCCACGCGCATGTCCCGATCTTCATAGAGCTGGCCACGTGGCTGTGACCTCTTGCCGGTGCCCGCCCAGTTTGGCGGTGTCCCCTCCTCACCGTGGCAGTTCCGGCCGCCCTTGGCCAATGAGAGTGCCAGTCGGGTGGGGGCGGGGCGAGCCGGTGGCTGGCTGGCTGGGGGCGCCACGTGAGAGTCCTCCGCTGGGCTGGTGTGCTGGGCAGGTGAGACTCAGGAGGACCGAATTCAGCCAAAGCCCCAGGCAGCAAGCTCCAGTTTCCTGGGGGTAACCAGGAGGAGGCTCAGCGACTGCTCTGCCCTGGGGCGAAGACAGCATTCCAGGGGATTTTTCGTAAAGTGTCGCAGAAGGGCGGCTTGGTCTACGTTTTCTTCCACTTTTGCGGACTGTGGGCTTGGAACCCAGACCCCGGGTCCTAGGCTTTGCGTGGGCGGCATTCTGTAGAATGGATCGGAAAGGCTGATTTTTCTTTTTTTCTTTGCACTCTTTGGAAGTAGTGGGGACAGTTCTGTGACTGATACCTACCTCAGGTGTGATCGATGTTGTAACTTATTTACAAGAAATTGTTAAATATTTTTTAATATGAAGTTCAGCGTGGCACAGCCCTTGATGATTTTGAAATGTTCATTAGAAAGCAGTGATTTTTCCTACTACAAATAGACATACCAACTTGATTTAAAACTATTGGGACACTCTTGATTATTCAAGACAAATCTCACTTCTTCCAACACCACCCCTCTTTACATCCCAAAGAATGAATCATTCATAATTGAAAAAAGGTCAGGGGCCCAAATCCCTGCCAGTACCTTTAATGTATTTCTGCTACCTTCAGAGGGTTAGTGTTGCTATCGTTTAGGAAGAAGTTAAACTTGACAATTCAGGATGTTCTATTTTTACTTTAAGCTTTCAAACTACAGAGTAAAGCGGCAATTTCAACCCATGTGCCTGCCTGGTGTGCCACAGAATTTTTGAAACATGTGATACCTGAATAGTCAGGGGCACTTGACCTCTTTTCCTCTAGATTTTCAAACACAATAGCCATCTGTTATGAAAGAATTAAAATTATACCTATTTTTTGGTCAGATTGACAAAAAGTGTATTTGTTGGTGTGCTGCAGAATTTTAGTAATTAGTTTATGTGTGCTATGAGATGAAATAGGTTGAAAATCACTGGAGTGATTTTCAAGGGCTTTTGAGTCAGACTACCTTGTAAAAGCAGAGACATGCAAGGCATGTCCTTTCCCTAGTTGGCCCATTGTTAAAAGGCACTTCCTCCACAAAGTTTCCTTTACCAAACTGGGAGAGAGATGCAACTTTGCCCTACCATCCTTCTAAACACACTGCCCTTAGATTTTCCTTTATCCTCATCATTTTCAAAGTGCTTTCCTATATTACAGATGAAGAAATTGACACCCAAATGAAATAATTAGTTGTTCATTGTTTGACTTGACTGTGCTTACTTTTATAAGCCACCAAGGTATACTTCTCTGTTCTTATGCATCATTAAAAATAATGATAAACAATGTTTAATACTTAAGTATGTTTGTGCTAGGCACTGTTTCAGCACTTAACTCATTCAATCCCGCAACAACCCTATAAGATAGATACTGTAATTATCTCCATTTTACTGAGGAGGAAACAAGCATAGAGAAGTAAAGTAACTTATCAAGTCACCTATCTAATAAGTGATGGGGTTGGAGTTTTAATCCAGGTAGTCTGATTCAAAATCTGTACTCTCAATTACCTTACTATACTTATTAACATCAAGCAATTTATCCCAAAACCTTAGTGAATTGTTAACTCAGTTTTGTTTCTGTACTACTTTTGCTTCTGTTTTTCTTTTTTGTTAATATAGATAACTTTTATGTTGCTGTAATATGTGGGAATATGATACAAAATAATTTTTATATATTGTATTTTTACATTATATATGTATATATATAATGTATTTTGTATGTCATTAATGTCTATTTCAAGCTTGGAAAAGTCTTTAGGCAACCAAAACTCACTTTATACACTACCTACTTAGTGCTAACTGTAGACTTGAAGTTAAGAGGTTAGACACTTGAGTACTGGGACAAATCTCTTTTGTGTGAAGACCTTTTAGAATTGGCTGCTGCTACTTTCATTATATTAGTTTGGCTTTAAGGTCATAGTTTGATAATGCATTGAGTGGTTAGCCTGTCACAGGTGGGCACAGGTAACCAGGTACTTGGTGATTGTGGAAAAGGAATTGAACTGAACACACAGAGTTTATAGCATAAAGAGAGAGCAGATTTATTTATATTTATTTATTTATTTATAGCATAAAGAGAGAGCGATAGTACACTCCACAGAACATGGGAGAGGGCCAACTCCCAGCAGAGACTGACCTCAGGGGCTGGAGGGCTTCTGTTCTTATGGGGCAGATATTTCCTGGCTAGTTTTGACAGTCTTTTATTGTGCATGTACAAATAGTTATATTACTTTAAAGCTACTGTGCATGCCGTCTCCCATGATTTCCCTTGATTGGCCAGTAGGGAAGGGGGTCTCACAATGTTAATTTATTATAATGATATTATAATAAAGCAGGGGTCATGTAACCATCTTCTGTGCACGTGCATTCATGAGTCACCATGATTCAGTGCTTTTCCAGAAATCCAGGACAACTAGTCTTAGAACAGGGTCTCTGTCTTATATCAGTGCCCTTTATCTTAGTCCTGGGGCGCCTCCAGACTTTCCTCCCTCCTGACTATCTCCTGCCTCAAGACTGCATGCATTATCTATGGTGACTTGTTTGACAGTTCAGGGGCTAGCTACCAGTTTAGCTTAACTTTTAAGGAGAATGGCTTAGAAAGCCTGAGCATAGTTTAATGTATAGATCATTCAGTGGGGAATAAATAAACTTATGAGTATATTTGCAGATATCAGGGAAAGGATTTAGGCCTTTGTGAGAATTTCATTTAGCTCTGGAATAGCGGTTTTTAGCTGGGGCACATTTGGTAATGTCTGGAGTCACTTTGGTGGGAGGTGCTACTGGCACCCAGTGGGTGGAGTTCAAGGATGCTGCTAAACACGGTATAGTGGGAAGCCCTCCACAACAAAGAATTATTCAGTCAGGTTTGACAATAGTGTTGAGATTGAAAAAACTATGCTCTAGGGCAGGGGTGTCAAACTCATTTTCACGGTGGCGGGGGCACATCAGTCTCGGTTGCCTTCAAAGGGCCAAATGTAATTTTAGGACTGTGTAAATGTAACTACTGTTTAACTAGGGACAAGGAGCTCTGCATTCAGCCCTTTGAAGGCAGCCATGAGGCTGATGTGGCCCCCGGTGAGAACAAGTTTGACACCCCTGCTCTAGGGAGAGCATCTGACAAGTCTACCCTCCCTTTCTCAAATAGCCATTATTTTTCTAAGCTGAATTGCTTTTCAGGGTAATGGCAGTTACTGAAGTTGCAAAGAAATAAGCAGGCTCTAACATGATGTCACGTTGAGTTGGGAGCACAAAAAAGGACCAAACTTTAACAGTGTGAGTCAGGATCCTAGGTGTTTTCTATGTGCTAATTTATTTAATCTTCCCAGCAACTTTTGAGGTAGGAGTAGTGATCCTTGTGCTATAGCTGAGGTATATAGGGCTGAAAGAAGTCAAGAAGCATTTTCACTGCTCTCTCTAGATTAGATGTTCCACGAAGATTACCTGTATTTAGTACCTCTTAGTTTTCTTTTCTGTCCTTTGGAAATCTCATCCAAGTTCATTTCTTTAGCGGTCACTCCCCAGAGGATACAGTTTCTTCCAAGGCTTGTTCAGCACGTGCCAAGTCTGTTCTTTCAATCAGTATTTTAAGTGACTGCTATTTTTGGCATGGTGCTAAACATTAGGTACCTATATATAGAGAGGTAAGACCCAGGTTCCATTCTCCTGATGTAAATGAGTGGTGTTTGGTAAAATGATACCTAAGGATCCTGGAGGATGATAAGAAGTAGGGTGGCTGGCGTTATAGGAAAGTTTGTTTCCAGGTAGAAATGGGAGGGAGCTGCTTCTTGGGGACATATAGCAGAAGGTGTATGGGGTCCAGGCTTTGTATTGGATGATTTCACCTGTGTGATTTTTCTATTTCTATATCCTTTAGCTCTCAGACTCTAATTTTACTCTTTGCTGAATGTCTCCTTCTAAGTGGCTTGCTGACACTTTAAAGTCATACGTATCAAACTAAATCCATCTGTTGTCTTAATCTGCACCTTCATCCATGGTTCCTGCATATAGTAATGGCCCCACTAACTTATCTTTCTCCAAAGTTTGGAACCTAGATACTTGATTCATTTCTCCATCCACATGGAATTATCAAAGTTGATCTTCAGTAATGTCTCATAAATGCTTTTTCTTTTCAATTTCTGCTGCCACAACTAAAGTTTAGGCTTTATCTTGCTTGGACTTTCTGTTGGCTTCCAAACTTAGTGTCTCTACTTCTAGTCTCAGGTTCTGCCTAATCTTTCTCAGGCATAGCTTCACTTATTCATCATAGCAAATATTTGTAAGTTCTAAAGATAATGTTAGAAAGGATTCAATCTTGAGATCTATAATCATAACTTTCTCTGATATTAGCAATTAAAGATTATTGTAGGTCATGACTTTTGATAATATTAAATGAAATAAACTATAATTTTCCAATCAGCAAATACTGAGCTTTTCTGAAATTATTGCTTGCTAACCTTTTCACTTCCATGGACTTCTACTTCATTAAAAACCCCACATTTTAGAATTGCGTACTAAACCTAGGAAAAATCATCTGTAAGTATCTTAGGTAACCAAGCAACAGCTTCTCCAACTGCTTCTTTTAAAACATATTTATTTCTCTTTCAGAAAATTCTGTGGAAGATAACTTTATTTATAAAATGAGCATACTGTTTTTGGAATGATTTTTGTGAGGATTAAATGAGAGAATGGATGCAGGTTGGAAAAGAGAAAGGATGATTGTGTGTTCTTAATGTGTTCTTGCACAGTGCCTGATCTTTAGTTGAATGAATTATCAGCATAGCATAGAGTGGGACTGATAACCTTCACTTTTCTAGACCTTATATTTTTAATAAAGCAACCTAAAATTAAATTGCCTCTTTTTGGATGATACTGCATGTGTTCATTTATATTCACAAATTTAATCCTTTAAGATGTAGGCTTTGGGCTATGAAAGAAAGTGGAAAACAAAAGTCTCCTGAGGTATTTTGTATGAATGCCTTAGATCCTTTCCTGGGCATTATATGCTAGGTCACAGTGAGGCTGGTGGGGAGCCAAGGAAAGCCTTCAGGGATGGTCCTGGGTATCTAAGGGTAAGCATGGAGTGCCTGGAGCCCAGGGGAAGTGGGAAGGGCTCTAAGAAAAAGAGAGGCATTGAAAACTATGTTTCTGATTTTAGGTTTATGCCTAGGCTAAGTAGAACATGAGGCTGATATGCCACTTTCTACCTGGAATATGTCTCTACTTCCCTTTCATCAATTAAAATCCTGCCTGTGTGCAAAATGTTCACAGTTAAGTAGGAAAGGAAAAAAATGAGAATCTGCCATGACTAGTCTGGCTCAATTGGTTGGGTATTGTCCCAAAAAACAAAAAGTTGTGGATTTGATTCCTGGTCAGGGCACATGCCCAGGTTGCAGCTTTGTGGTATGAGAGGTAACTGATTCATGGTTCTCTCTGTTTCTCTCTCCCTCTTTCTCCCTCTCTCCCCTTTCTCTAAAAATGAATAAATAAAATCTTTTATTTTATTTTTTTAAAGAGAAAATCAAAATTATAAAGAGCTTTTTGGTCAGGATGGAAGCCAGTAAAGCAGTGGTTAAGAGCATGGTCTCTGGACTCTGACATTTGGTATGACTCTTGGTTCTTATTAACTGGTAATCTTAGGAAATTGCTTACTGATCGGTCCCATGCCTCTGCTTTCTTGCCAGTGAAATGGATACAGTAATAGTGCCTATGACAAAAGATTGTTGAGAGGATTTTATGAGAAAATTATTATGAATTTGGCACATAGTAAGTCTTCAGTAAATGTTATTATTATGGTACTGTTTTTCTGGTTTTGGCTCCCCACTCTGCTCCACAGGCAGCAATGACAAATTCTAAAAGAAAATGAAAAAATGTAGGTATATTCAAGAACAGATAAATATCTCCAGGGACTAACACGGAAAGGAAATAGGCAGTTAGACTCTGGGTTCAGGAGATGGTAGAAATAACTCTATGCAGAGAAACTGTAGTTACTGGGTTGGCCAAAAAGTCTGCTATGTTTTTTCCATACGATGGCTCTAGTAGTGCTTAGTTTTAGTTAACTTCAGTCGAAACAATGTTGTTAGCTTGTATTGTGACAGCTGTCATATCAGTGTGCATTTAAAAAATGCTTATCAAAATTGGTGAATTTTTATGCGGGCATTTTGATATTGAAGATGGAAGAAAATACCCAACAGTTTTGGTGTATTATGCTTTATTATTTCCAGAAAGGTAAAAACACAACTGAGATGCAAAAACACATTTGTGCAGTGTATGGAGAAGATACTGTGACTGATTGAACGTGTCAGAAGTGGTTTGCAAAGTTTCTTGGTGCTATTGACATTTTGGCCAAATAATCCTTTGCTGTGGGGCTGTCTTATGCACCGGAAGGTGTTTACAACACCCCTGGCCTCTACCCACTAGAAGCCAATAGTGGAAGAGAGTCAACATACTCAGCATATCCAAATAAATAAAGTTATTGCTGAAAATGTAAAATGTGTCTTTTACAGGAAAAACTAAACGGACATTTTGGCCAACTGAATAGATATTCTGAAGGAAATTGGGAGCTGGGCTGGGGCTGGATGAAAAGAATGCTGAGATCCTCTGCTTCAAGCTGTTGCTTTAAGCTGCTACTTTAAGAAACTGTGGACCTGAAGTGGTGACACAAGTGGCTGAGCTGCCAGATGGCTCAGCCTTGGAAAAGATAATGTCTCAACTGTCACCTAGTACAAGAGCACTGAGTTTGGAGGTGCTGGGCTCTGGAAGAAGGGTGGCCTACCTCAGGAAAAAGGAAGGGAAAGTCTGAGCCTGCAAATACATGAGGAAGACCATTACTTAGAAAGTAAACACAAACACCAGGAGATAAATTCACCCAAAATCTAATTGAGTTATTAGAGCAATTCCAAAATAAGCATTTTAAAGATCTTTAAGAAGATAAGAGAAGTAATAGCCATTAAGAAACAACATGTTATGAATCAAGAATAGGTAGATATGAAGTAAATGGCTATGGAAAAGAAAAAATGCAGTTATTGAAGTTAAAACAAAAAAGAGTAAACTTTAGGCCAAACACATTTGAAGGAAAAATTAGCAAAGTGAAAGATGGTACTGAGTAATTCACCCAGATGTAGCACAAAGAAATAAAGAGAAATTAAGAAATGAATGTAAATTGATAGGCACTGACTTAATCTAACTGAGTTTCAAAAAGAGGAAACAGTGTGATTGGTAGAGAGGCTGTATTGGAAGAGATGACGACAGAATTTTTCAGAAGTTAGGAAGACCAAAGTCCTCAGGTTGAAAGGGCATTCCAGGCACACAGGAAGATAAAAACAAACAAATCCACACTATAACTATAGAGATTTTAATCCTAATTTTTATATTAATATGTATAAAAAGAATCTGAAAAGTTAGACACCAAAAATTTATTAGTAGTTTCTTGAGGTGAAAGGATTGTGCCTATTTTTGTTTACTTTATTCGTGTGTGTGTGTACGTGTTTCTTTTCCAACTTTTCTACACTGAACATGTATATTAGAACTCTTGATTTTAAACTAGAGAAACTTCATATGCATTGAATACATAATTTGACTGAGTGCTGTGTGGGTAAATATCAAATTACGGACTACCTCTGAGATACTAAGTAAATCTGGAACTTTGTGGAATAAGTATTATGATTTTGTTTTAGGTTATAATCTTTTCACCTATACTGCTGAAATGCCAAAAAGGTCTGAAAACTGGAAGATTTTAAAAAGTTTGAGATGAATTAATTTGATAGCAAAACTTGAATTTATATGAGGCTGTAGTATTTGTCTGACAGAAAAGTGTGTGTTTTGCTCTAGAAATATGAGTCTGTTGTTAATGGCATGCTGCATGAAATCTGCCTGAGTAGTTTACAAAATACGTAGTATGCACAGTGTTTTACCTTCCTAAAATCAATAAATTTCTGAATCCCATAAGTTCTGGCCCCCAAAACATTTCTTGCCCCAATGATTCAACAAAAGGATTGTGGACCTTTATTAAAAATTTAAATAGTTTTTAAAGTTTGCTGTTTTCCAGGAACAGTAATTTTTCATCAGAGTCAGTTGCTAGATTTTTCCTGCAGTCTCCATTCTACACTTCTGTAATGCTAAGTAAATGCTTATTTCAAAGATTGCTTTGGCTGCCTCTGTCATAGTATTGGTAATGGTTAAGTCATTGAGTTATTAGGTTTTTCTTCCTCTATAATAGTAACTGACTGAGGTGAAAATTTCTCTTCAACTTTTGGATTTAAAGATTTGGAAGGCTTATTTCACTGAAGTGGTCTTACAATCTGAAATTTCACATAGTACTTGAAGAAAGTATGTTTTGAATATTTTCCAAGGCAGATTTAAAGTTCTTGTCCTCACATGTTTTATTTCTGATGTTTTTGTTTGTACTTTTTTGTACTTGTGGCTTCACACAATTGCTTTAAAAAAATCTGTTCATCTAGAAGAGCAGTGTTATTAGCTTTCAACGCGAGAACATCTGAGTTTTACATTTTTGCTTTCATTGATTGCATGCATGGTGATTACAGCATATTCTCTAGAATAGAATAAGAAAATGCATGCATAGCAATTATCATGTAAGAAATTCTTACCTTCTCAAGGTGTATCATTTTGGTTATTGTATTAACAGGTTCTCACTATTTTGTCAGCAAGCCACATTTTGTTCTTAGTAAGCCTTGTTATTTTGCTGTGTTACTTGCAAATAAAGGGTAATAAATGTGAAGATAGCCCATATGACGTTGATCACTCACAGAATTAGGAGTGACCAGAAATGATACTGAAGTGGTTATTTGGCTACTTGTCTTCTAGAGACTGAGGTGGTACATCATTAGTAGAACCATTTCTAAGCCTCTCGGTTACTAATATAACTGGGAAGTCCAGCAAGATATGATTCACTCTTTGAGTACATATCTTGCTTCTATTGTCCTCTGGCATTGAATTTATTTCTCACACAGGCCATCTTAAAGTAACAAGGAAGATGGCGTTACTTAACCCCAGGCCAAAATCTCATGAGCCCAATAGAGGAGACTTTCTCTGAAAAGTCCAGATATCAGTTTTGAGAATACTCTGGCCCTACATAACCACTAGTGAGCCAATTACTGTATCAGAGGCGGGGATTTTGGTCCAACTTGTATACATTCTCATTTCTCATCCCATGTGTTGTTGCATGCTAGTGAGTGGGTGTGGGTGGGCCTGTGAGCCAGTGGACATTGTATGTGTGGGGAAGTGGACGGATGTTGAGGGGGACACTCTAATCACCAACTCTCCCAGGACCTTAGAGAGTGAGAAAGATGATGTCATTCCCTCAGCAAAAGTTCCTTATAGTGTGTGTAGAAAATATTTATGAAGACAATTTCCCTACTCAAATCCTCATTCCTCAAGGCCCAGCCAAAGTCTGTCTTTCCTGTAAAACTTTGCTAATCTCCCAGTCTGGAAATGGATTCTTTTCCGGTTGTTTACACTTCACACTTTGCGTTATTGCTGCCTACAGTATGTGCACGTTTTATCTCAGTTATCGTTGCTCTAGGCCAGGAGAGCAGTTGAATAACTCTTAGTGCCTCTTAAGTAATTACTTTATTGCAACATAACAGGCTCCGAATTTTTGTTAAATGAATGAATTCTGAACTCTCTAAAGATGTTTTAAGGATGTTTGTAGTGCTCATTGGTACAAAACAATTTCATGTATTAGGTGTAAATTCTTACCTATTCATATGAGTTGATAGAATCTTAACCTGAAAATACTTCATGGTTCTTGGACCTTTCATTTGTCTTATTATGTGGAGTGAGCTTGTATGGGAAATAAATCCAGTACTGGAGGACAGTAGAGGCAAGAGATGCGCTCCTAGGTTGCATTTTTGGTTTTGTGACTATAGTGAACTTTAACTGCAATATCATTTCTTGCATTTGTGTTACCAAAGAAAGAGTTCTTCCACGTGGTGCCAGCAGAGCCAAACACCAAACCCAGAGAAATATGATGGAGAAAGATTGGCTATTTCATTATAAAGGGTGCCACCCAGGAGAACTGGAGACTAATGCTCAAAAGCCCAAACTCCCCATATGGTGGGTAGGTTGCAGGTTGTATAGGGCACAATCAGGAGAAACTGTGAGTTAGGGTTTCAGGGT
>PVKM010004534.1:0-51743 GCA_004027735.1 Carollia perspicillata
CATTTGTTTATTCTTTCCTTTATATCCCTTCCTCTGGGGGACATATCAGTAAAAATGTTGCTGCATGAGATATCTGAGATTTTCCTGCCTATGTTCTCCTCTAGGATTTTAATGGTGTCATGGCTTACAGTTAAGTCTTTTATCCATCTCGAATTTATTTTTGTGTATGGTGTAAGTTGGTGCTCGAGTTTCGTTTTTTTTATTTGCATGTAGCTGTCCAGTTCTCCCAACACCATTTGTTGAAGAGACTATTTTTACTCCATTTTATGCTGTTGCCCCCTTTGTCGAATATTAACTGACTGCAGTGACTTGGGTTTATTTCTGGGCTCTCTGTTCTGTTCCATTGGTCTATGTGCCTGTTTTTATGCCAGTACCAGGCTGTCTTGATTACAGTGGCCTTGTAATATAGTTTGGTATCAGGTATTGTGATCCCTCCTACTTTGCTCTTCTTTCTCAAAATTGCAGCTGCTATTCAGGGTCATGTATGGTTCCATATAAACTTTTGAAGTGTTTGTTCTATGTCTGTGAAATATGCCATTGGTACTTGGATAGGAATTGTATTGAATCTGTATATTGCTTTGGGTAATATGGACATTTCGATGATGTTAATTCTTCCAATCCATGAACACGGTATACGTTTCCATTTGTTTGTGTCTTCCTTGATTTCATTCTTCAGCGTTGTGTAGTTTACTGCATACAGGTCTTTTATCTCCTTGGTTAGGTTTATTCCTAGGTATTTTATTTTCTTTTTTGCTATATCGAATGGGATTTTTTTCTTGATTTCTGCTTCTGTGGTTTCATTGTTGGTATACAAAATGCCTTTGATTTCTGGATATTGACTTTGTATACCACTGTTTTGCTGAATTCATTGATTAGGTTGAACAGTTTTTTTGGGTGGAATCTGTAGGACTGTCTATGTATACTATCATATCATCTGCAAACAGTGACAGTTTTGTTTCCTCCTTTCTGATCTGGGTGCCTCTTATTTCCTTTTCTTGTTTGATCACTGTGGCTAGAACTTCCAATACTATGTTGAATAGAAGTGTTGAAAGTGGACAACCTTGTCTTGTTCCTGATCTTAGTGGAAAAGCTTTTAGGTTTTGTCCATTGAGTATGATGTTGGCTGTAGGTCTCTCATATATGGCCTTTATTCCGTTGAGGAATGCTCCCTCTATTCCCACTTTGCTGAGTGGTTTTATCATTAATGGGTGCTGTACCTTATCAAATGCTTTTCCTGCATCTATTGATATGATTATGTGATTTTTGTCTTTGCTTTTGTTTATGTGATATATTACATTTACTGATTTGCACAATGTTGAACCATCCTTGCATCCCTGGGGTGAATCCCACTTGGTCATGGTGTATGATCCTTTTAATGTATTGTTGGATGTGGTTTGCCAATATCTTGTTGAGGATTTTAGCGTCTATGTTCATCAGCCATATTGGCCTGAAGTTTTCTTTCTTTGCTGTGTCTTTATCTGGTTAGCAAGGGTAAGGATGTTAAACATGCAGAGGGGAATTTAAAATTGCTAGAGGCCCTGAAGCTACTGGCCAATAATGCACTGCTTAGAACACTGAAGGGATGATTTCCAAATGAACTAGGAAAACCAAATTACTAATAAAGCAGCAAGACAGCCAGCCAGAGGACCACTACACCTGGGGGCTTTCATCTCCTGCTTGGACTTATCAAAGTCTGAATCTCATTACATAGAATGAGAATGAAGAACAGGCCCATGAATGGGATTCACTAGCAAGGATCCCAATTCTATGTAGAAGATTGATTCCCATGACATAATTTTACTCCCCAAGGCTCTAGTGTATCCCATCCTCAAACACCTATGTAAAGGGACATTATGGAAGGGATGCTTTGATGGACCTCATTAGGCCACGTTTGAAGAACTCCCATTTGCAAAGGACTATTCAGAGGATTTGCTAAGCCTGTAAAATATGTTGCAAGAACAATCCCGAGACAGAGCATGTCCCAACAAAAAAGGAAGTACAATATAAACAGTTGTGTCCATTTGAGGACTAGCAGGTGTATTTCACACAGATGCCTAAAACCAGGGGGAATTTCAAGTCTTTGTTAGTCTTTGTGGACACTTTTACTGGATGTGTAGAGGCTTATTCCACTAGAACTCAAAAAGCAACGGAGGCTGCAAAACTCTTACTCAAGGAAATAATTTCTTGTTTTGGACTTTCCTTGCTGCATTCAAAGTGACAATAAAAAATCACTCACTTCAGAGATCTCCCAGAAAGTTGGACAGGCACTGAAAATACAATGGAAATTACATGTATCTTGGAGACCTTGATCTGTGGGAAAGACTGAGAAAATGGATCACATGATCAAGGAGACCCTGGCAAAAACATACCAGGAAATGCATCTAAAATGGGACTAGACATTCCCCATTGCTTTGTTCTGAATTAAGGTGGCACCCAGAAGAAGGCTTAAAGTGAACCCTTTTGAAGTAATTTATGAGAGACCCACCCAAATCCCTGTTTTAGGAATACTCCTTTAGATATGGAATACAAGCTAAGAATTAAGCAATATCTGCAACATTTAGGGCAAACACTAACCATTTTGCATAAGTTTGCTCATTGAAGGTTTGCCTATCCATCTGATAGGCCCCTTCACCTCTTCCAGCCAGGGTACTGAGTTTTACTAAAGACTCACTGGAAGACTCAAGGCCCTGAACAGCACCTGGCCAAACAATGGACACCTGGTCCCTTTGACATCCTGTTGACAACACATTCTTCCTTAAAGCTGATAGGAATCAAGCTCTGGTTCTACCACACATGGATAAAACAGGCATTGTCTGAGGAAGACGCAGACCCTGCTGCTGTGGTAGATACTGAGAGGGAAACCTGGACCTGCACTCCTGAAAGAGAAATGAAATTTCTCTTCCAGAAAAGGACAGCGACATCCAATACAGGGTGACAATGTTTCTTTTACTTTATTTATATGCTTGTAAAGCTAGGGACTTTCAGCTGCCAGATACTGAGTTTGAATATGATCATTGCCAGTGTGGAAAATAATAAGGATTAAAAGTAGATTATAGGTAAATCTGAACAAGTAAATATACATGGAAAAGTTGTAAAAGTTTCAAACCTAGAGGAAAGGAAACCTCAGCTCTTTGGTGTGTTTTTTTTGTTGTTGTTGTTGTTGTTGTTGTTGTTGACTTCTTTCCTGATTTTATGGGGGCATGGTTTGAACTTTGCTGTTTTGGGTACATTGGGAATCCTATCTCTGCTTTTTGACCAATAAAACCTAAGAGAGGTCACCTCTGAAACTGGTTGTAGAGAATGCCTTTGCCATGTGAGACCTAGGAAGGGTCATGTGGTGATGGTAGAATCTGGCCTGGGGCAAGAGGCCATTTCATGGCATGTCTCTGCCATGAAATGAGGTGGTGGGAGGGCATGTCTCTGCTAAGAGACCAGTGGGCACACTGGTGGACAAAAGAGTGCTTCTACCTGTGAGGCTTTGTGTCATGGAATGCTGGTCTGTGTACCAGCTTGGAGTGACAGGTCATGTCTCTGCCAGGAGACCAGTGGAGAAATTGGTAGGTGAGAAAATGCCTGTACTAGTGAGGCTTTGGGCCATGTGGGACCTAGGAAAGGTTGCCTGGGTGACCAGTTAGTGGGATCAATGAGAAATGATACAAGATTCTAGACTAGTTTTGGTCCCCCTTCCTCTTTTAGAACTCTGCCTTTGCTTTGAATTTTGCTTTGTTTCTGTTCTGAAAGGAAATTGAGGTTGCCCAGGGAGTGCTAAAACTTCACACCAAGTGGGAAAGTGAACAGTGGAAGGTATAAGGCATACAGATGAAATTTTGTTTGATATTAAAGGACAAGAACTCAAAATAAGTTAGGCTTATGAATGGGTGAGAAAGTTTGTGAAGGTTTTGGGAAGAAGTTGTATGGTATTAGTAATGAAAGGTATAAGGCATGGAAATGTAGTCTTGGTGGATATTGGAAGAATAAGGATTTTCCTTCATGCTTTGTATTCTTCTCCCTACCTGATTCCTCCAGAATTTGGCATTCTGAAAATGACATAAGATTTCTTTGCATAATACCAATAAGATTAGTTGCCAATGGTGGTTTTGTTAGCCAAGACTTTGACTGGAAGGTTGTGCCTGAAAGAGGATATGACTGGGCTCTGATTATTAACTAAAAAGCCTTGAGAAACTAAGATTGACTTTCAAAGCTAGCAGAAGTCCACTGGAGAAAAGGCCTAGTACCTTGGTTGGTTATGTGCTTTGTGGCTGTCTTTCTGGGGAAGGAATGAAGGTTGCATTCCTGAAAGATGGCAAGGAGGAAATTCAAGGCACAATGCAAACCTCAAGGACTTGAGGGAAGCAGGTGCTGCAAGTGAAGACAGATAGCAGGTGTGTGGCTTAGCTTCTCTGCCCTGAAAGGCAGACTAAAGTGTCAGTCTAAAGGTTCCTTGTGTGAGTTCCAGCAAAGCAGACTTAAAAATCCTATGTGATCAATTGTTGCTCTTGTATTTATGTAAATAAACAGGCAAAAATGAAAACCGGACTTAATGCCATCTCTTTAATGACAATAAGGGTGATCTTAAGGAGAAAAAATTGATTCAAGGAAAATCACAGTGCTCATGACCTAGGACCTAGGAAAGGTTGCCTGGGTGACCAGTTAGTGGGATCAGTGAGAAATGATACAAGATTCTAGGCTAGTTTTGGTCCCTAGAATCTTGTATCATTCTAGGAAAATCACAGTGGTCAGTGGTAGACATTAGACTAGTGCAGGTAACTGTCTTCAAAGTTTGTTTTCATTTGGAAGTTGAACTGGATTTGTGACATCATCAAAGATGCTCAATTTGCAGGCAAGAAAGATCTGTCAAATTGTCACTGCTTATTTTCATTCCATCAAAGACCTTGCAACTGGATGTCTTCCCAAAAGACGTCTTGTGGACTCAGAGACAAGTCTGTGGGTTGTTGTATGAATTAACTTGTGCGTTCTTCCTTCTGTTTTCATAGGGCATAAGCCTATGACCTCATTATCTGCTTGGTTGTTTACACAAAATGGGCCTGACTTGAGAAGCCCATCTGTATCACCTCCTCCTGAGACTCATTGGTTTGGCTGGACTAAATGGTTGGGTTGGTGAAGTATAAGAGAGTCTGTGGGCTTCACCCTAAAACTGGCTTGCTTTCTGCCCTAATGGTTTGGACAGAAAGGGCCCAAAGGTATTAAAGGGGGTGAGGGGCAATCCCAGAATATTACCCTCAGCCCAAGCTAAGTATAGTGGGGCAAAGGGCTTTGGATAGGTGTGACATGTCTTGCATGCCTTCCTCCAGGGAAGTCACTCTTTTCCTAATGTGGAACATTACAGAATTCATCCCCACCTTTGCCATTTAGTAATTATGGTTTTGATTGTGCCTTCTAATCCTCTTTCTAAGTTTCTTGCCTATAGAATATGACAAGGATGCCAACCTGTCCAGCAGTGCCAACCTTTGGACATCAAGCATGCCACTCTCCAGGGCCAGCCATCTGACTCAGATGCCACAAAGTCCTTGCCTCGCATGAAGGCCACCCTCCACTCTAGACCTCCATTCTGTTAGGGATCTCTGGACCCAGGAGTAGGTAGGACTATGGCCATTGCCAGCAGGAAGTAGACTATACTCCAGAAGATTATAAGACCTTTGCCCATTGCCTTTGTAAGATTACAAAGGGTCCAGAGGTGTAGAAGTGGGAATTGTAATGAGGTTCAGAGTATGGGGTCCCCTGATAATATGCAGGATTGGAGGCAGGGAGAATGGATGGTATAGCATTTAAAATACACTGCATAACAAAAGGCAATTAACAGCTGTGGCTTCCTGAAGGGAAGAAGGCTGCTGCCCAAGGAGAATTGTATACATCACTGTGAGAACATGTAGGGACTCAAGACATAGCCAGGGGAAATGGATGCCCATTCTGGATGCCTGCTCTGGGAACTCTTGACCTGACTAAAGATGGCAGCCAAAAGAGGGTCAAAGACACTGGGGAACTGACAGAAATGGCAGACACTATGGCACCATAGGAAGAGCCAGATACAAGGTCACATAGGAAGTTCTGAGCTGAACATTTAAATTAGGGTAGATGGAAGGTCAAGGGAGAGAGCCACGAAGTCACAAGAGGCATGCAAAGGAGTCAGCATGAGGTCTGCAGAGAAAGAGAGCCATGACATTAGAGGAGGTCTGCCTGGAAGTCTGCCTGTAGAGGATGGTGGCAGAGCCAAGGATGGTAGACAGGTACTGTGGGGACCTGCCTAGCCACCCAGACTCATGAGAAATGCTTGAAGCTGAACTGTGACCAGAATGCTGAGCTGCAGACTTCTGCTTTTGTGAAAGATAGTACCTCTGAGTGGTATATTCTGAAACTGGCCTGGTTTGGCTGAGGGAGGCAGGACTATATGTTTTTGGGTGTTTTAAAAGGGAGTTGGATTTAACTGCAGACTTGTGACATTATACAAAACCTGTATAAACTTTAAATAAACAGCTCCTTTCCTTTTTCACCAAACACTTGTCTTGGGAGTCATGCTATTTGATGGCAGGCAATTGAACCCCATGGCTGTTCCATAACACCATTGGTGGTGTTCTGTAACAGTAATTTTTGGCTGCCCAGGGTCCCTCTGCTTGTTCTAACAGTACCTTTATTTCCTTTGGGGAAACCACCACTTTTCAGTGTGAGCATGAAATCATGTTGTTCTCAGCAAATACTTCTGTCATCTTCTGAAAAATTATTTTATGTATTTATTTTTAGAGAGAGGGGAAGGGAGGGAGAAACAGAGGGAGAGAAACATCGATGTGTGGTTGTCTGTCACACACTCCTGACTGGGGACCCGGCCTGCAACCCAGGCATGTGCCCTGATTGGGAATCGAACCAGTAAACCTTTGGTTAGCAAGCTGGTATTCAATCCACTGAGCCACACCAGCCAGGGCTACTTCTGTCATCTTTTAAAATGTTCTGAATTCAAAATCCTTTTATTTATTGTCACGTACAGGTACTTTATCTTAAAGAAGCTAATTTTTGTCTGAATGTGTTTGTGTTCTTACCATATGTATAACAGCATGGCGTTTCATTCAACATTTTGGATTTTGAGATTTAGCCATGGTTCAGTTTGATACATTTATTATGTTGAACCACATCAAAATGGCTGAATATCAGCAATTTCATAAGGTTCAATCAAATACCACAATTATCTATTTTCCAACTGATGAACATTTAAGTTACTTTCAACATTTTATTATTGTAAACAATGATGTAATGAAAAATCCAATCATACATCTTTTTAAGTACAAGTGCAAAAATGTCTCTAGGATATATGCTAAAAATTAGAATTGCTGGATCTTTGGTTGTATACAACTTTTATTTTATCAGTTAATGCCAAATTATTTCTCAAAATGTTTGTATCAATTTTTACTCACCAGTCTTGTGTGAAAATCTTCCCATCCTGACCAACACTTGGTATTATCAGATATCTTGCCAATCAGATGGGCCTGAAAAGATATTTCCTTTTTTTTAATTTCCATTTCCTTGATTTGTGACTAGTTTGAACATTTTTTGAATTCATGTTAATTGGCCATTCATGCCTCTATTTCTTTGAATTTACTTTTTATACCATTTCCACTTATCTAATGGTTATTTGACTTTTTCCTTTTTATCTATAAAAATTCTTCATAATTTAATTATTGAATAATTTTTAGATATGCAAGTATCTTCTTCAAATCTCTGGCCTACTTTTCAATATCTTTGATTACCAGAAGTTTTAAACTTGAAAATACTCAAATTTAATTATTTTATTTATAATTTCTGATATTTGAATCCTGTATAGCAACTCATTCTACACTGAGGCCATTAAATCATACTCCTGCATTAACTCCTAAAAGTTCTGAAGTTTTGCTTTTTGCACTTGAGTCCAATCTACATGAAATTAAGCATGTGTATGGTGCTAGATAAAGGTCTAGCCCTTTCCCCCATTTGCTACCCCATAAGGTAACACATAGCTTCTGCATCATATATTGAATAGCCATCTAGCCTACAGTGAATCACAATGCTACTTCTGTTACATAACAAATTTCCAACATGCAAAGTTTTTCTGAAGACTGATTTTCTGGTTAATAGGTCTATTTTTCTGTTTCTTTGCCAATGTGACAATTGTTTTATTCTCTATCACTTTATAATAAGTATTAGTATCTGGTAAGAGTGATAGCTATCATATTTTTTCTTCTAAATTGTCTTAGGTATTCTTGGCTTTTGTCTATTCACTTATAGTTTAGAATCAGCTTCTCAAACCCCAAAATAAGGCCTCCTAAAAATTCACTTGGATTTGCATTGAATTTGTATGTTAATTTGGGGGAATAACTTACATATTTATGGTAGTAACTTACATTTTTATGGTTGAGTGTTCTCAACCATACTATATTTCATCTACCCATTTAATTAGATCTTATTTTATGTTACAAAGTAATACAGTATAATGTTTTCCATAAAAGTCTTCTATATCTTTCATGTTAGCTGTATTCCCAGATTGATTTTGTAGCATTCTAATTGGTTATTCCTAGTGTACTGGAATGCCATTTAATTTTTAATATTGCTCTCATAACCCACCACCTTGCTGAACTCTCTTATTAGCTTTAACAGTTTGTAGCTTCTCTTGGATATTCTGTGTAGACAACTCAATTATCTCGGCATAATTTTTACCTTTTCCAATTCAATAATTATATGCAATTGATTTTTCTCATTTCTGTCTGTGAATAAGACCTCTAGAGCTAAGTGAAATAGAAACAGTAATGATGACATTCTTGTCATGTTCCTGACTTTAAACAGAATGCTTCTAATGTTTAACCATCGAGTATAATATTTGTGGTAAATTTCTGATAAATCATCTCTATCAGTTGAAGAAAATCCCCTTCTGTTGCTGAGTTCTAAACAGTTCTTTTTGATTATTTAAAAATCAAATAAATAAAAATTTGATATTTAAATAAATGTTGAATTTTATTAAATTTTTGGCATGTATTGTTATATATTTTTAAAAAATGTATTAATGTGGCAAATGACAATAATAGGATTTTATGTCTTAAACTCGTCTTACATTTTGGGATTAAACCCTAGCTAGTCATGAAAAATTTTTATATACATTGCTGAATTCAGTTTGCTAATATTTTATTTGTGATATTTGTATCCACGTTCATACTTAAACTTATCAATACATTTTCTTATATTTTTAGTCTCATTCTGATTTTTCTTTTTCTATTATCTGGAACATTTTGTGTAAAAAAGAGTTACTTACTCCTTAATGTTTTGTTAAAACTTGTTTGTAAAATCATTTGGACTAAACCTGACAAAGCAATATTAAAGAAGAAAAGAAGGAAGTAATCAAGGAAGAATGGAAGGAAGGAAGGAAGGAAGAAAAGGAAGGAGGATGGAAGGAATACAGGCTAATAGATCTCATAAATTTAGACAAAGAAATCTTTAGCAAAACATAAGCAAATGGAATTCAATAGTGTATAAAAGAATGATATACCAGAACCAATTGCAAATTATTCCAGGAATAGAAGGTTGTTTAACATTATAAACAATCAATGGGAACTTCCAGCTGAGATGGAGGTGTAGGTAGATACACTACACCTCCTTGCGCAGCCAAAGGAAGGACGACAAATTTAAAAAAAAAATTACCACAACTGCTAGAAAATCAGACTGTATGGAAGTCCAACAACCAAGGAGTTAAAGAACAAAACTTCATCCAAACTGGTAGGAGGGGCAGAGATGGGCAGCTGGGGTGGAGAGGACCTGTGGCAAGGCAATGGCTGGCAGAGTGGGTGGTCTCACATTTGTGTGTGGATAAACTGGGAGGAGCAACTGGGGAGCCAGACAGATGGCACAACCCAGGGTTCCAGAGCCAGGAAATAAAGCCTTAAAACCTCTGACTTCAAAAATCTGTGTGGTTTGAGGCTCCAGGAGAAACTCCTAGCCTCACAGGGGAGTTCATTGGAGAGACCCACAGGGTCCTAGAATGTACACAAAACCACCCACCTGGGAATCAGCACCAGATGGGCTCAATTTGCTTGTGGGTAGCAGAGAAAGTGATTGAAAGCTGACAGAGAGCTGAGTAAGCAGTATTGCTCCCTATTAGACCCCTCCCCAACATATCGTGCCACAACACACTGACCTGGGTTGCCCCACCCTGGTGAATACCTAAGGCTCTGCCCCTTACTATGTAACAGATGTGCAGAGACAAAGAAATATGGCCCAAATGAAAGAAGAGATCAAACTCCAGAAAAAATACACTAAGCGATGAAGAAATAGCCAACCTATCAGATATACAGTTCAAATCACTGGTAATCAGGATGCTCACAGAAATGGTTGAGTATGCTGGCAAAATAGAGGAAAAACTGAAGGCTATGAAAAGTGAAATAAAGGAAAATGTCCAGGGAACCAACAGTGACAGGAAGGAAACCAGGACTCAAATCAATGGTTTGGAGCAGAAGGAAGAAATAAACATTCAACCAGAACATAATGAAGAAATAAAAATAAAAAAATGTGGACTTCCAGCCAAGATGGTGGCATAGATAGGTGCACTGTGCCTCTTCGAACAGCCAAAATAAGAACAACAATAATTTAGATAGAAAATAACAACCAAAACTGACAGAAAACTGAACTGTAAGAAAGTTGGACAACCAAGGAGATAAAATAGACACATCCATCCAGACCGGTAAGTGTGGTGGAGTTGGGCGACCAAGCAGAGATGGGTCACAGCACAAAAAATGGAGGCACTGGGCTCAAAAAGCACCTTTGGCATGCAGGCAGTGGCTGGCAATTGTGAAGTTGGGCATGGTGTGCAAGGCAGCTGACCAGGTGGTCCCACATTCGCAGGAAGATAACAGGGGAGTGAGACAGACCGTGCAACCCTGTGCCCCAGCGCCGGGAAAAAAAACCTGAAAACACCTGTGAGGGTTGAGGTGCAGGGAGTGACTCCCAGCCACACAGGACAGTTCATTGGAGAGACCCACTGGGTCCTAGAACATATACAAGCCCACCCACCAGGAATCAGCACCAGAAAGGTCCAATTTTTGGGGGGGAACAGGCAGAGGGGTCTGGGATCTACAGAGAGCAGAACGAGTGCCATTGATCTCTCTCGGACCCGACCCCCACATACAGCATCACAACCCAGCGACTGGGATGCCCCGCCCTGGTGAACACCTAAGGCTCTGTCCCTCATATGTAACAGGTGTGACTAGACAAAAGAAAATGGGCCAAGCAAAAGAACAGATCAAAGGTCCAGAGCTAATACAACTAAGCAACCAAGAGATAGACAACCTATCAGATGCACAGTTCAGAGCACTGGTGATCAGGATGCTCACAGAATTGGTTGCTTTTGGTCACAAATTAGATGAAAAACGAAGGCTACACTAAGTGAAATGAAGGGAAATGTACAGGGAACCAATAGTGATGAAAAGAAAACTGGGAATCAAATCAATGGAGTGGACCAGAAGGAAGAAAGAAACAACCAAACACAAAAGGATGAAGAAACAAGAATTCAAAACAATGAGGAGAGACTTAGGAACCTCCAGGACATCTTTAAACATTTCAACATCCTCATTATAGGAGTACCAGAAGGGGAAGAGGAAGAGAACAAGTGGAAAAGTTATTTGAACAAATAATAAAGGAGAACGTCCCCAATCTGGCAAAGGAAATCAACTTCCAGGAAGTCCTAGAAGCTCAGAGTCCCAAAAGAGTTGGACCCAAGGAGAAACACAACAAGGAACATCATAATTACACTAACCAATATAAAAATGAAGGAGAGAATCCTAGAAGCAGCAAGAGATAAAGAGACAGTAACTTACAAAGGAGTTCCCATTAGACTGTCATCTGATTTCTCAAAAGAGACCCTTCAGGCAAGAAGGGGCTGGAAAGAAGTATTCCAAGTCATGAAAGTCAAGGACCTACATCCAAGATTGCTCTATCCAGCAAAGCTTTCATTTAGAATGGAAGGACAGATAAAGTGCTTCTCAGATAAGGTCAAGTTAAAGAAGTACATCATCACCAAGCTCTTATTACATGAAATGTTAAAGGGACTTATCTAAGAAAAAGAAGATAAAAACAATGTATAGTAATATGACAGCAAACTCACAATTATTAACAACCACACCTAAAACAAAAACAGAAACAAACTAAGCAAACAACCAAAACAGGAACAGAACCATAGAAATGGAGATCACGTGGAGGGTTAGCAACAGGGAGCAGGAGAGAGGGTGAAAAGGTACAGAGAATAAGTAGCAAAGACAGTAGATAGAAAATAGGGGGAGGGCAAGAATAGTATGGGAAATGTAGAAGTTAAAGAACCAATGACACATGGACATGAACTAAAGGGGGGAGGAATATGGGTGGGAGAGGTTGTGCAGGGTGAAGGGGAATGAAGGGGGAAAATGGGACAATTGTAATAGCATAATCAATAAAATATAATTTTAAAAAAATCAAAAATGTGAGGAGAGGCTTAGGAATTTCTGGGACAACTTTAAACATTCCAACATCCAAATCATAATAGTGCCAGAAGGAGAAGAGGAAGAGGAAGAAATGGAAAACTTATTTGAAAAAATAATGAAGGAAAACTTCCCCAATCTGCCAAAGGAAATAAGACTTCCAGGAAGCCCAGGAAGCTCAGAGAGTCTCAAAGAAGTTGGACCTAAGGAAGCACACACCAGGGCACATCATAATTACATTACCCAAGATTAAAAACAAGAAGAGAATCTCAAAAGCAACAAGAGAAAAGGAGACAGTTACCTACAAAGGAGTTACCTACTCATAAGACTCAATTGATTTCTCAAAAGAAATCTTGCAGGCTAGAAGGGGCTGGAAAGAGTATTCAAAGTCATGAAAGGCAAGGACCTACATCCAAGATTACTCTATCCAGCAAAGCTATCATTTAGAATGGAAGGGCAGATAAAGTACTTCCCAGATAAGGTCAAGTTAAAGGAGTTCATCATCACCAAGCCCTTATTACATGAAGTGTTAAAGGACTTATCTAAGAAAAAGAAGATCAACACTATGAAGAGTAAAATGACAGCAAACTCACAACTATTAACAAGTGAACCTAAAAAAGCAAACAGCTAGAACAGAAACAGAATCAGAGAAATGGAGATAACCTGGAGAGTTATCCAGGTAGGGGGACAGGGGAGAATGGGGGAAAAGATGCAGGGAATAAGAAGCATAAATCATAGGTACCAAATAGACAGGCGGAGGTTAAGAACAGTATAGGAAGTGGAGAAAGCAAAGAACTCATGTATGACCCATGGACATGAACTAAGGTGGGGGAATGATGGTGGGAGGGGGATTACAGGGTGGAGGGGACTAAAAGGGGAAAATGAGACAAGTATAGTAGCATAATCAATAACATACATTAAAATTAAAAAAAATAAAATAAATCAATGGTATATCATGAAGCTAAAGAAAAGTAATGTGTATGATCATGTAACTTTACACAGAAAAATAATTAGTCAAAATCCAATTCTTGTTAATGAAAAACAAACAAACCAACAATAAGAAATCTTCTCAGAAGTAAGAATACAACAAGGAGTAAGAATTTAACAAGGAGGATACCCTCACCTTGTTAAAGAACATCAATTAAAAAACTACAGCTTAAGTCATACTGATGGTGATGAAATAAATGATTTGCTCCTCAGATCATGAAAAAGGTATGAATGTCTGCTCTCACCACTTTTATCTAACATAGTACCAGTTGCTCTAGACACTGCTATAAAGAAAGAAAAACACCTATAAGAAATAAAGACAGACCTTATTTGCAGGTGACATAATTGTCTTCACAAAGAATATACCAGAAAAAATCCTAGAGCTAATAAGCGAATCAGCACTATGTATTTCTACATACTAACAATGAACATGTAGAAACTGAAATTAAAAACATAATATCATATATACACTCCAAAGAAAATGAAATGCTGTAGTTACATACTAAATAAAACATGTACAAGGATCTGTATCCTGAAAATTACATGATGTTGATGATAGAAATCAAAGAAGATTTAGGTAAATGTAAAAACATAACATTCATGTATTTTCAAGACTCAACATAAGAAATATAGCAATTCTCCCTAAAAGTTCTATAGGTTTAATGCAATTAATCCAACAAGATTTTGTGTAAACATGAATAAATGTATTCTAAAATTTATATGGAAAGAGATAGGTTTTAGAATAGTTAAAAGAATCCTGACAAAGAAGAATAAAGTGGGAGGCATCAATTAACTTAAAGTTAAGTCTTGGTATATAGCAGAGTAATCAAGGCAGTTTCATATTGTTAGAGGAATAGGCACATAGATTACTGGAAGAGAGTAGAGAACCCAGATAAATGTAAGTATGACCCGCTGATTTTTAACAAAGCTATTAAAGCAATTGAATGGAGGAAGTTTAACTTTCCAAGACATTGTGCTGGAAGAAATGAACATTCACAAACCAAACAAACAAAACTTAACCTAAGTCTCACACATTATACAAAGTAAACTCAAAATGGACTTAAATGTAAAACATAAAACTTAAAATAACAAAAAAGGGGAAAATCTTTAGAATCTGTAGCCAGGCAAAAAGTCCTTAGATTTGAATCCATAAAAGGAAAATTGATAAATTGGGTTTTAATAAAGTTAAAAACTTTTGATCTGCAAAACTCTATAAAAATATAAATTCCAAAGTAGGAGAATATTTACAAACAACATGTTCAACAAAGGATTGGGCCCTGGCCAGTGTGGCTCAGATGGTTGGGCATCATCCACAACCTGAAAGGTGGTCTGTTTAATTCCCGGTCAGGGCACATGCCTGGGTTGCATGTTCTGTCCCAGATCAAGGCTCATATGGAAAGTGACCAGTTGATGTTTCTCTCTAACAATGATATTTCTCTCCCTCCCTTCCCCTCTCTCTAATATCACATTTTTAAAAAATGTAAATTAAAATCACAAAAGATTGGTTTCTGGAAAATACAAAGAATTCTCAAAACTCAACATTAGTGAACAAACAGAGATAAACAAAAGGCATGAGGAAACATTTCACTGAAGAGGTCATGTAGTTGGCAAGTAAGTACCATGCATGAAATGTTCATCGTTGTTTGCTATTCAGGAAATCTGAATTAACACCATGATGAGATATCACTGTACAACCATCAGAATGGCTAAAATTAAAAATAGTGCCAACACCAGGTGCTGGAAGGGATGAAGAAAAACTCCTACATTGTTTATGGGAATGTAAAATGGTATGACCACTCTGAAAACAGCTTGGCATTTTCTTATTTCTTATAAATATGCAATTGCTATATAATCAAGCAGTTCCACTGTTGAGCAAATGAAATGAAAGCCCATACATGAATATTCATAGAAGCATTTTGTTTTAGCTAAAAACTAGGAACAACCCAGATTTTCTTTGACAGGTGAATGATTAAACATTTGTGTATACATGCCATTGAATATTCAACAATGAAAAGGAATGAATGTTTATACATGTAATAACTTGGGTGAACTTCAGACAATTATGCTGAATTCAAAAAGCCAATCTCAAAATGTTACATACTGTATGATTTCCTTATCCAACATGTTCAAAATGAAAAAAAATTAAATGGAGAACAGATTAGTGGTTAGCAGGAGTTTAAGAATGGGAGGAGGGGAGAGTTTGGTGTTTTTATAAAAGGACAACAGGAGGGTTCCTTTGTGGGGATGTAATGTTCTATACGTTGACTGTGGTGATAAATATGTGAACCTACATATATGATAGAATTGTATATAACTGAATAGTCACACACAAATGTGTACATATTAAAGTGGTGAAATATGAATAAGGTAGGGGGATTGTACTAAGTCAATATGTTAGTTGTGATATTGTACTATAGTTCACACGGTATGACCACTGGGAGAAACTGGGTAGAAGGTACTCTGTATTATTTGTCATAAATGACTGTGAATCTACAATTATATCAATCCAAATTTTAATTTAAAATGCCTTACTAATGTAAATTTCTTTAATTTTTTCACATAGTTTCATTTTTATCCTTTACTGATTTATTGCACACATTTATGAGATAAAAGTATTTTGTATAATGCTTATTAAAGAGGAAAGAAAACAGTAAAATGAATAAATATACTCCCAACTAACAAACAGTAACAGATAGTTTTGGTTCTAGTGTTTTTCAGCTGAGTCAGTCATATTAAATGTCATCTCTGTAATTATAGAAGAGTTGCAAAGAAGACATTTGCCTTGGATGTGGTCATGCAGCACTTTTTTCTGATAATGAAGTGATTAAGACCTTCTGTTTTTAGAATTCATATTGTACACAGCATCATAGAATTGAAGGGACATAGCTCTTCAAGTCTATCTGTTCTATCTTCCTACCACTGCAGAATCGTTCACTACACTGCACTCATAGTAAATGATGATTATTGTTATTAGTATTAATGGCCCCAACAATATTATACAGTGTAATGGCTCTAGTGATTATACTAAAAACTTTGATAGAAATAATTTACCTGAGCTCATCTTAAAATTTCTTCTTGCTAAATATTATCTCATTATTTCTATTTATTTCTCCTTTAAAAATACCCTACCCATTACTTCCCTTATAATTATAAACTCACTGGGGTAAGGCTCTTTCATATTGTTTTCCTTTTCACTGCCTGGAGCATTGTAGGCACTCAGTTAATGTTGTTTTACTTTTGATGTTGACATCTTCAAATGGAGACAGGTGGCTTCACAAGTTAGGACGGTCATTGCATCAACCAAAATTAATTCGTTAATTTGTTTTAAGCTCATTATAATATTGGCTCTTCTCCAATTACCTTGATTTTTGACTAATCTGTCAACCAGGTGCTGACAACCAGGATTATTCTTTTAAGACATCAAAACTCCCACCCAAAGTGCTCAGGAATTATTGTGTGAACTCATTGTTTACAGTGATATTTAATTTTAAAAATATGTAAGTTCATAATAAAGTTGACGTTTGTCAATTAAATGTTAATAAGTAATGCTTTTTTCAGATTTATTTTCATTATGTTGCACAGATTCATAATACATTAGTACCTGAATTGGTGCGTTGGTGCATTTATAAACTCTTAAATGGAAGAATTAAGTGCATAAAAAGAATACCAAGCAGCAATGCCACATTTACTGCTTTGATGTTTTTGAAAAAGGAAGTGACTGAAAAACACAAAGTAACTCATACAAAATACACCTAAATTACAATAACATGGCATTTTAAATAAAGTAAATGCTATAGCCTGAAAAACCGTATTTTCTGCTCGTATTTTCGCTGTAAGAAGAGTGAGCTCAGTGAAGGTGTTTGAGCAAGTGTTCATTGAAATGGATTTACAGATCCACTGTACACACAAATCTGCAGCTGAAAACGAATATATAATAATGCTGTTGCTGATGAATCTGAAAACAAACCTAATGCAAATAGAGTTTATGTTGACCAGTGGCTGAATGTTACTTCATAAAAAAAGTGATAAACTCTAATGAGATATTTATGGGTAGTGCCTTATGAGCAGGAAGCTCCACTAACCTCAGAGGAAGAGAAACAGAAAACAAATAAGAGAAATCCCATAAAAGGCAGTGAGTACTGGATCTGAGCCACAGAAGTAGTTATTCAAAAGAAAAGTGGCTTCATGTTTCGACAACAGGAGAGGTTCCCTGTTAGGGTTTCAGTTCTGCTACTTAGTCTAAATTTATGGCTCTGAACTACAGACTCAAACTTGGTGCAGTTTCTCCAGGTCAACTAAATATTGTACCAAACTTAAAACTATGATAAACATTTAGTAACATATAGTAATACGCCCAAACTTGGACAAAGTATGGGAGAAAACAAAAATTTAAAAAAAATGATGCCTTACTTGGAGTTATGGGAGAAAGAGCCTAATATTACTGAAGTAATGTGGGCAAAGGTGAGTAAGATTAATATAACACAGGAGTGCAGATAGAAACTGGGAAATGGAAGATGTGAACAAGGGTTTCTAACCACTAGTCCTGCAACTCAAAATAACTTAGATATTAGGAAGTGACATTTTTCATCTCTGTCTAGGAGATGGCCTCTTAAATAAGATAATATATATGCCTTGAATTCTTCCTATAGATCTCCTTTGCTGTGATATCTCTACTCAAGATTGCTGAAACCAAGAGCAACTGGCAGAAAACATTTTATTCACAGTAATACTCGACTGACTCCTCTGTTGGCCAAGATGGTTTGTAAGGCAAGATATTCTTCAATGAAATAAGAAAATGTTCAACTTGATTTTCTTCTGAATCTCTCACTGAACTTAAATGCACTTATAGCTAAATGTTCCCAGGGATCAATGTTTAGGGCCTAAAATCATAAGCTCTTTGACCATATCTCTATACTGCAAACCTCTTTTTAGGAGTTTCATATAATATTTAGCACTATGACTATTATAAGGATGAGATTTCATTAACAAATATATTATGTTATTGTTCAACTGTCCAAAATCATGTGAATCAATGATCTCATGAAAAAACACTAGGCCAAATCTAATCAGTTATCTCATGGAAAAACATTAGACCAAGTCTCATTTGTCACCCAGCTAATTATTGGCCTTAGATGAGTCACCAGCCCTCCCTGGCTCCCAGCTTTCTCATTGATAAAATAGAGATCAGGCCAGATAATTTCCCAAATCCTTCTATGCTCTAACACTCCCTGATTCTTCAGAGTACCAAGATGGAGTAATCTTTTCTCTAATTATTTTATAGTTTCTAATGACCAATCTGATTCTTCTGGTTGCTTAGTATCCAAACCTGATTTTCCTGAATTACTTAAGAGTAATTATCATATTTAAATGTGTTTGTAAGCACTACAAAGAACTGTAGCCAAAAGAGTCTTAATATAAAGCCCTGTAAGCCTTCATTTAATTTTTCAAAACTTCCTATCTCTGTTTCATCAACTTTCAAGTCATCCAAATTTGCACTGGCCTTAATATGGTTTGAATAAGCATGGTGACTCACCAGCAAGACAAAAAGCAATAGATTCTGTTAGTGTTTTAGACTGTTTGCTGGTTGAAGCCCCCAAGGGAAGGCATGATACTCAGTTGCCCAATAGCATCTTGGGAAGAGGTTGAAAATGAAGTTGTCACCAGAAAGGCAGAAGGGCAATTAATAGCCTCAAGCTTTTAGGTAGAAATAAAGAATGATAAATAAATGCTATTTCTTCTATGGAGTAATTGGCCATACAACTCATGAACAAAATATTCATGCTATTACAGCAAAGAAAGGATGATGGCAATGAGGCCATGGCAAATCAAGAAGGGTGTTTACACTTTATTGGTTTAAAAAGATGATCTAGGTTTAAAATATCTTCTTTCCTTGTCTGTGTTTTACTTCCTCATAACCTGATGAACAATATTCTATTATGTAAGTGATGAGGCACTTTGAGAGGTTTTACTGACTGTGCATAAACTTGCTCTTATCGGTAAATGTGGCTACATGCCCATTATTTAGGCAAAAGAAAATGAAAATAAATTGTGCAATGCAGAGTTTACTTTGGAATGGAGTATTATGGGAAGAAAATATGTGTGTACATGAGTGTGTGTGCATGTGCCCTAGATGGAGCACTCTGGTGAGGAAACGCATCTGAGCACCATGCCCAGGGACAGTATGAGGTATCACACATTAATGTCTATAGACTTTGGGTAATACTCCATCTCTTATTACTATATTTTTCAGGTATTCTTACAACTGGGAACATGAAGGATGGGTTCTTAATATTTATTGTAACCCATTTGATTTTGTCACATTAAATCAAATTATCCTCATAGGCACTACATGTTGATTTCCCAGATTTCTGAGTAAGTGCCAGTGAAGTGATAGCCTCAGCAATGATATTCCAGCCTTTTGTGCTGCAGGGTCTGTGCAACATAGGTTTCTTAGGTGCTTAAGATTTGGGGGGCAAGGGTGGAGAGGGCATGATGGAGAGAGAAACTTTGTGTTTAATGCAATTGCACTTGTTATTAAATTTTATTCAGTATATTTACAATACAATATGAAACCTTACATGATGTCTGAATCAAGTACTCTATTAAGCAAATTGCAATATGTATTGGAACTTTATTATACTGTTTCCACCAAAGTAATTACTTTCATGCATTTATAAATTCCATATATCAATACTTGCAACTTTCAGTTCTTCCTATATGTTCTATAACATATACACATATAAGAATAGTGTGTTTTCCTTCCTTTTAGAATAGCCAATACAGTAAAATATGAAGTTGAAAAACAGATAACCCCAAAAGGATTCTTATCAAAGAATTCTTTCCTTTCCTGAATAGTTTCACTACCCCCGCCCCGCAAAAAAAAAAAAAAAAAAAAAAAAATCCCACGTGCTCTACCTTTTCAATACTCTTCTCCATCCCAAATGCCTGGCAACCATGGTACTGTTACCATCTCTATAGTTTTGCTTTTTCTAGAATGTCATATAAATAGAATCATACAATATGTAGCCTTTACAGATTGACTTTTTTCAGTTAGGAATATGTATTTAAGACTCATCTATGTTATTGTATAATCTTTTTACATATGCTTATGAGTCTTTAGTGTTTTTCTACTTTCTTGTACAGTGGAAGCTCATCTAAGTTTCCTCCTCCCCGCCCTGAAACTGTTCTTTTCTCAAGGAGCTCAGTGGAATGATGTTTAGAAACCAGTATCTGGGCACAAGGTATGCTTATTGCTACAGAGATTATCATTGCTTCTATGTCCCTTCAGTACAGAGAATTAGAGTATGTATTTATTTAAATCATGGGTGAATCATATTGAATTTTCTGTTCTTAAAAACCAGAAGGTTCTTCCTTTAATGGAAAAAGATTCTACATTCATTATCTCAAATTCATGCCCCTAGTCAGGAGTGTTTCTTGTTTTGTACTCAAGTTTGGAGCCATTTATTTCTTATTTTGCTCCTAGAGTGACTCAGCAATGAGAAAGCTAATCTGTAGGTTGATTAGTTTTTATGGTGAACAGTTTTCCCAAGCAGAGTATGATAGTTTCCATTTCTTTTGCCGATTCTGAAGGTATAACCTGTTATTTCTTTTATTACCAATTAAAAACAACAGCAACAACACTTCTCAAAATTCTAAGTGTTTCTCGCCTCTAAGGTTTTGAGGACAACCAAAAATGTACAGCTTTCTCCAAGGAGAGCAGAGGAGAGAGAACAAAAAGGACAGGGGCTGTCTCATCATCTCTTATAGCCTACATTCATATCCCTTAGCATTTGGAGTCCTGTGACTAGAAGAGTATTTCTGTTAGCAGAGAATTAAGATACAATACCTTAACTATCCTTCTACCCGCTTGCAGGTCAAGGGTGTGCTACGTACATAGAATGTTACAGAGCTTTCTATCTTCATTGGCTTCAAAAGACTGCCCTATTTCATCAAAAGAAAACTTTCTCATAACAAAGCTGACTTGATTTTCAAGTAGCATTGCAAAATTAAAGTTTCTGTGACAATGACAGAAATGCAGATTTCCTGTTTCTCTTCTGTGAAATCAAAGGGGGAACTAAAATAAAATGCAAATGAAAGCTTTCTTTGGCTTTTTTTCTCCTGGGCTTTATTCCAGGTTCCAAATTCAACAGGAGGAGAGTGCGCAAATTTTTCAGCAGCTGCAGCCAGGATTAACTGTACTTGTTCATTCTTTTGCGAAATCCATTCCTGAAACAAAAATTAAACAGGCCCAAGGCTTCATAATCTTTGGAAGTGAGAATGAACACACAGTTCAGAGTGCTGTGCTTGAGAAAAAAACATGTTTTCGGATGGTTTTGCCACGTTAGGCCTCATGGCCTTGAGCAAAGCTGGGGCCCTTGCTGAGCCTGTTTCCTTCTCTGCATAAGAATAAAAGTCACACCTTGCTTACCTCATAAGGGTGTTTGAGGTTCAAATTAAATGCAATAATGTCAAAGAGCTCTGTGAACTCTGAAAAATTATAAATACAAGTTGTTATTAGAAAGTAAATAATCAAACAAACAGCTTAATTTAAGTAATTTCAAATGCCTCAGGGTGGAGTAGAGTGGAGTAGTTTGAGGACAGAACTGTGATGATGAACCAGGACTTAACTAACTGAAGACAAAAATAGCATGAGGGACAAAGTGTGCCCTAGAATATAAGAAATGGACCAAAAGATTTGGCCCAGAACAGGAAAGAAAATAGGAGAGTTGAGCCTGTTAAAGAGCAGAGGCGGGGCAGCTGCTGGTGGCAAGTGAAGGATGCTGTACAGCTGAGAGCCAAGAAGGAAGGACTTTTGGGCTTAGGAGCAAATGAGCCAGCAACCCAGAAGCCAAACCTGGAGTCAACTAGAAAAGGGCTTTATATCCTAGGCCAGTGGTTTTCAGACACTTAGAGATTTACTGATATATGAGTGTCCACTGTGTGTCAGGTATAAGATTTTAAAGAAAATATAGAACCTCATCATATTAAAAAATAATTGAAGTTTCTCTGTTGAAGTAAGACTTGGAAGACCTAGGGTCACTCAGCTTCCCTCTTAATCCTGTTTGCACAGCCAAGGCACCTGCACAGGGAACTAGGACTCCACTGAGAGAGATAGGACCACTTATCCTCATATTTTCAGTGCCTCACACATGTTATTTGTTCTATATTTCCTGAGTGAATGAATGTGTGAATGAGATAGAGGGTAGGTTGTCTGCAGGAGAAAACTCAGATAAATGAGTTTAGTGGATTATGTCACTACATCAAGAGGCTGTAGCTTTAGACATGAACTGCTAGGTAGATCACTCTGGCTTGCTGAGGAGTTCCCTAGTCAGGGGTGAGTGTCCAGCCACAGGAGCAAAAGCTGTAGAGGGTAAGACAAGCCAGAACCAAAAGGCACTTTAATGGAAAATATCTTGGTTACTTCATCACAAAAACACAACCAGCCCACTCTTCTGGTTCTACACAGTAGCGTAGGCTATCTTCAGAGTCACAGATCATAGTAAAAAACACCTAACATTTACTGGGAGCTGACCGTTTGCCAGGCATAGTAAGAACTCCTTTATGCTGTGTAGTGGGCAGAATAATGCACCCCCCACCCCGTCCCACCAAAGACATCTATGTCAAAATGTGTTACAGCCTGTCAAGGCCTGGCAGGTCCACTCTAGATTCAGGCAGACACAGCAAAATGCATGAATCTGTGGGAATGGTTGACATGCCTTTATTAATGGCAGATGAGCCATGCATACTGCAAACTGCATGTGTCGGGTGGGAAGCCAAGAAATTGTATAATATAGCATGATTCTGAGCATGTGAACACACTTAGTGTTATGGGAACCATTTATTGGACTCAGTCTCAAGGCTATGAGAACCCTGCTTATCAGGCCCATTCAAGGTTATGGGAAACTGCTTTCCTTAGTTACCCAAACAACTGGGCAAGGAAGACAGACTCCTTCCATTTACCCTACACACTCCCTGGAGCCTTTGACTTGTTTTTAGATGTCAATGGAGGAATTAAGGTTGTAGACAGAATTAAGTTCATTAATCAGCTGACTTTGAGATGGGGAGATTATCCTGGATGGTCAGGTGAGCCCAATGTAATCACAGCAGTCTTTATAAAGCGAAAGCAGGAGGCAGGAGGTAGTGTCAGAGAAGGAGATGTGCCTATTAAAGTGGAGGTTGGAGTAATGTGATGTGACGGCTCTATTGACCATTGCTTCTTTTGAAGGAGAAAGAGGAATACAAACCAAGGATATGGGCAGCCTCTAGAAGCTGGAAAAACAAGAGAACATATTCTCCTTTAGAGCCACCTGACTCTGCTGACACCTTAATTTTAGCTTAGTGAAACCAGTTGCAGACGTCTGACCTCCAAAACTGAAAGATAAAAGTGTGTTGTTCTAAGTCACTATCTTTGGAATAATTTGGTACAGCATCAATCAGAAACAAATATGGATTTTCTCACTCCACATTCACAATAGCCCCATCAAATGGGTATTCATATTGTTATCTTGTAGATGAGTAGACGGAGGCTTGGAGAGGTTGACTCACTTGACCCAGAGGTAACTGGGTACCCTGCTCCAGAGCTTGCTTTCTTGACCACACTGCCATCTGGAGATGGCTTTACTTCTTCATTGCACAAATGAGAAAACTGAGTCCCTGAGACATGTCCTGACATGACCCAGATCACACAAGTTGGTGACAAAACTCAACTACACCATACAAGAATGGGGTAAACCAGCACTGGTACACACAAGTCACCAGCAGTCTTGTTAAGATACAAACTTTAATTAGCATGTCCAGGCTGGGATCCAGGTCTGCATTTCTAACCAGCTTCCCAGTGAGGTTGATGCTGCTGGGCCTAGTACAGCAAGGCTGCCCTGTGTTAGGAGTTCTGAGCAATCCAGACACATCAAAGAGCTTTGGACGTCTAGTGGGATATGGAGGCTCTAGTGAAGGAGAAAAGATGCTTAAAATGGAGGAAACATAAGAACAGGTGGGACAAAGTTCTATGAAGAATGAGGTTTAGGGTCTCAGAAGAAAAGATCAGAGTTAGAGACAGGCTATAACCCTTTGGGCCACCTTGAGAAATATGTCACACAAACATGATGTACTGTTGTCATTTGAAGTCATTTAAAACTAGCAGGCATCATAATTGCCTTTATTCTTGTATAGGACAACACACACAGGTTGAGGACATTCTTTATGCCACAAAGACTAAAATTGTTTTATTTGTGACTCTGGGAAGAAGCACAACAGTCTCCATCCCTATTATATATTTGATGTGATTATTTTTAAAAGGAAAAGAGGACAGTCTGTCTAATTTTTGAGAAACATCTCTAAGGCTTTGACAGAATCAAACAGCTTATGCCCTGGCCCCTTCCCTCTCCTCAGCCCCAACACCACCCACCCATGAGTCTTCCAATTCAGGACTAGGAGTGTAGTTCACTCTATAACTAAAAGTCATGGTTCTCTGAGACTTAATTTTGTGCTTCATTAAAAGAAAGGAAAGAGAAAGAAAAATGACCCACCCCCATTTGTGTGGGAGTGCCAGGAGATTCTCCCCAACTTATTTCACCGCAATTTCAGAATTTCCAACTGTCTGTGGCTACCACAGCTACCTGAAGGGCAGGAATGTTCTGGTTTTATTTTGAAACAATTAAGCATGCAAGCAAGAAATATCAGCTTTTCCTTCAGATACAGGAACTCAGAGAGGAAGCAAATGTTTGGCTAATTGTTTCCTAGGGGTATATAGTGAAAAATATGCTCCAATATGTTTACAATGGCTCAAAAATGAAAAAAAAATTTTTTTACTCATCTGATTCAGTACTATTAAACTTCAATACTCCTTAATGTACAGTTCACGAAATGGAATTTTTAAATGTTTCCTTCAAATGTTCTTAGTTCTAGGGTTTACCTCTAAAAGTAGTGATAATTCTTCCAGAAAATAATAAAATATGTTGGTTAGTTGTCTGGATTTCTCAACAAGCATTGGCGAGCCCTATAAAGTACAAGGAAGGCATCATGCAATGTTCTTTGTCTTAGCCAGAATCCAGGTGCTCAAAGTGTAACAGCTCTGGATACTAAGTGGAGATGATTTGGCCATACTGGGTACTTGATGTTATGGGTGGTTTTCAGATGTCTTTGTGAAGTGGTGAAAATACATGGCTTGAGAATCTGAAATCCCTTGTTAGCATGTTGTCTTTGATGGGCCCCTATCTCTCTCCCTGATTTATTTCTCCACTATAGGCTTATGTCCATATCTGTAAAATATGAATAATAATATCTTCTGTCAGGTTTACTGTGAGGGTTGAAAGAGATAATATAATAAGCACAAAATAGGCCCCTAAATATGATCTTTCTCCAAGAGTCAGAAATAAGCAGATATTCCAGAAAAAAATTGTTTGGTTATGAAAGATATTGTTATTCTTCTGCCTTAAGTAATATTCTTCATATGTTGCTCGGTCCACCAGTAAAATGTTTATTGCTTATAACCCACAGAATGCATGAATATATACAAATAAATAAGAGATGGCTGTTTTTAGAAGAAAAACGACAAACAATGCTGGCAAGGATGTGGAGAAAGGGGAACCCTTTTGCACTGTTTGTAGAAATGCAGATCGGTGCAGCCACTGTGAAAAGCAGTATGGAGATATGTCAAAAAATTAAGCATGGATCTGCCTTTCAACCCAGTGATCCCACATCTGAGAATATATCCAAAGTAACCCAAAACACCAATTCAAAAGAACATAAGCACTCCTATATTCATTGCAGTGTTGTTTAGAATTATCAAAATATGGAACCAGCCCAAGTGTCCATCAGTAAATGAATGGATAAAACAACTATGGGATATAGTCACACAATGGACTACTATTTAGATATAAAAAAATAAGAAAGTTTTACCATTTGCAACAGTATGGACGGACCTGGAAGAATACTATGCTACATGAAATAAGCCAGTCAGAGAAAGACAAATGCCATATGATTTCACTCATATGTGAAATATAATGAACAAACCAAACTAACAAGCAAAGCAAAATAAAGTCATATCCTCCTCATAGATAGAGAGGAGGATGACAATAAAGGGGGAGGTGGTTAGAGGATGGAGGGATTGAGCAAAAAGGAAAAAATATTCATGGACATGGGCAACAGTGTCGTGATTTGGGGGAGTGGGTAGGGGATATAAGGGGACTAAATGGTAATGACAAAATACAATAAAAAAGAAAAATTGGTGATACAAAACAAAAGTTCAATGCCAGAAGAGACTGTCTTTGGAGCTTAGTGAAAATCGTTGGGGGCCAGAAGAGTTAGACTGGGTTTCCCTTTCTTTCCTATCTCCCTTCAATATTCCACCGACTAGTCCCATACACACACATCTTCCTCTCTTGTCATCTGGCAGAGAAAGTACTTCCAGAGTGATACTGATGGGAACTCTCCTTACCCTGCCTTCTGATTACATCCCTTAAGCCATGCAGATAAGGTCAGCTCAGGGGAACTAGGTACCAGCCCTACCCAAAGCCTGGCCTCCTTATCCCCATAAAGCCACTCTACCAAGATTAGGAGATATAAAGACAAGCAACCTACCAGATTCAGAGTTCAGAACATTGGTTGTAAGGATGTTCAATGATCTTGTTGAGAGCCTCAGCAAAAAGATAGGAAACATAGGAAGGGTCACAAGATGGTGTCAGAGTAGGAGGATATGTTGTGTACCTCCTTGCAGAACCAAACTGTAAATAAAACCAAAGAGGGAAATAGTCATCCCAAATAAACCTAATGCTACCTGAAAAAGAGACTTTTAACTAAGGATGGGCACAAACCACCATGAGTCCTGTAGGATGGGTGAAGTCATTAAAGGGGCTGGCCCCATTCACACAGGCAGTGGGCGGAGGTGGCTGCATAGCTGTGGGAGCTTCCCCTTGAAAGAAGAGAAGCTGGGAACACAAACTGGCCTCCCAAGCACAGAGTACCAATGCCAGGATAAGCTACCATGTAGTATCCAGTGGTGAAAAGCTGCAGGGCTTTTCTCTGCTGGTGAGAGATGAAATCCTCTGGAGACCAAGCCACTATTATTTCTTTTCTTAATTCTTAAAGGGGCCAAAGCACAGGTTTCGTCTTTGGAGTCACTCACCTTGGGCCCCAGCAAAGGGAAGAGGGTATGGACTGGAGTTGTGTGAGGAGAGTCTACAGTGGGAGGCACTGGGGAGAGACATGGGGTCTACTGTGCAAGCACATGCCTGGATTCTTCAGCAGCCATCTTTCTTGAGAAGAGCAAGCCCTTCCCAGGAGAAAAGCAATTACCTTACCCTGTGGGATATCATTCATCTCACCCTACAAGTTTTTTTCTTTTTTGTGTTTTGTTCTGTTTGCGTGTTGTGTTTTTTTTTTGGGGGGGGGGGTCTGGATTTGTTTTTTCTTTTCCTCTTTCTTTTTTTCCACCCTGCATCTTAAGCCCTGCTGAGGAGAAAACAATATAAACAGACTCAGGGGGTGTCAGAGACAGGCTATAGGGGCAGCCATTCCATACACTTCTCAGGGAAACAGACTGGCACTTCTCCCTCACAGGAAAGCCCAAAATCTGGACCCTTGAAACCTACCCACTAGCCTACTAGGGGCCCCATTCTGTTCTCTACAGAGATATAATCCCAGACAGGCTCAACCTAGTGGCTGGGGGCAAAAGAACACACCCACCATTTTCCCTGAAGTCTGAAAAGCATCTGCCATGGGAGATCCAAGAGTCCAATCCTCCTCTATTCTGTCAAAAGCCCTTTACAAACATTCAGGTCTGCAACTAGTCTAAAACTGACAACAGGCTGACAAGCAGTGACAGGTAAAGAAAGGCAGATCATGAGGTGACTTGGAATGTTTGCTGACACACCCTTGGGCTCAGTACAGATAAAACCCAGCTTTGTAGAGCAGCTTGGCTCTCCGTGTGTGCAACCAAGCTTGAAAGAATCAGTCACAAACGGTGGATCTCTTGTAGCTTTGAACAGCCTGCCAAGGGCTAGATGTGGACAGCACCTGGTGTAGGCTTACACCAACCTCAGACAACATCAGTGCTGTGTCCAAAGGGAGAATCCAGCAGCCAAGCACTAAACTCTGTTCAGACTAATTCTACTTTATTATTTTTTTCATTATTTCATCATTTGTATTTTTCATAGGCTTTTCATTATTTTTCTATTTTTCCTTTTTCTTCTATTTCTTCTATCTCTTCTATCTCTATAGAGATATAAAGCTCCAGAAAAAATACAACTAAGCAATGAAGAGTTAGCCACCCTATCAGATGCACAGTTCAAAACACTGGTAATCAGGAAGCTCACAGAATTGGTTGAGTATTGTCACAAAATGGAGGAAAAAATGAATGCTATGAAAAGTGAAATAAAGAAAAATGTACAAGAAACCAACCGTAATGGGAAGGCAACCAGGACTCAAATCAAGGTTTGGAGCAGAAGGAAAAAATAAACATTCAACCAGAACAAAATGAAGAAACAAGAACTCAAAAAAAAAAAAAAAAAGAGGAGAGGCTGAGGAACCTCTGTGACATCTTTAAATGTTCCAACATCCTAAACATAGGGGTGCCAGAAGGAGAAGAGAAAGAGGAAGAAATGGAAAACTTATTTGAAAAAATAATGAAGAACTCCCCCAATGTGGCAAAAGAAATAAGACTTCCAGGAAGTCCAGGAAGCTCAGATAGTCCCAAAGAAGTTGGACCCAAGGAAGCACACACCAAGGCATATCATAATAACATTACTCAAGATTACAAATAAAGAGAATCTAAAAAGCAGCAAGAGAAAAGGAGACAGTTACCTACAAAAGAGTTACCTACCCATAAGGCTCTCAGCTGATTTCTCAAAAGAAACCTTGCAGGCAGAAGGGGCTGGAAAGAAGTATTCAAAGTCATGAAAGGCAAGAACCTACATCCAAGACTGCTCTATCCAGCAAAACTATCATTTAGAATGGAAGGGCAGATATAGTGCTTCCCAGATAAGGTCAAGTTGAAGGAGTTCATCATCCCCAAGCCCTTATTGTATGAAATGTTAAATGGGACTTATCGAAGAAAAAGAAGAAGATCAAAATATGAAAAGTAAAGTGACAACAAACTCATAACTACCAACAACCAAACCTAAAAAAACAAAAACAAAGTAAGCAAACAACTATGACAGGAACAGATTCACAGAAATAGAGACCACATGGAGGGATATCAGTAGGGAGGGTGAAGGGGAGAATGGGGGAAAATGTACAGGGAATAAGAAGCATAAATAGTAGGTACAAAATAGACAGGGGGGGTTTATGAATAGTATAGGAAATGTAAAGTCAGAGAACTTATATGTACAACCCATGGACGTGAAGTGGGAATGCAAGTGAGATTTTTCTGGAGTTTTAGAAATTTGGTACTTAAAAGATTTTATAATTTTATAATTTATCATGATATATTTATTATTTTAAATAAATATTTATTTTCATACCTAATTTTGGATTTATTATTTTTCTTAAAGAAAATCCCTCAAATCATACAAATTTTAAGTCCCTAAAACCTGGATCTGTTTCTAGTGTTAATATATTATTTAAAGCATTTTCTAACCATACAAATCATTTAGAGTTGTAGATTCAGGACTACAGAAATGAAAACCAAAAATGATAGTGCTAATTGCAAAAATGACCCTACTGAACTACCCTGGACACAACCTGGGCTCCGATGAGGGATTTGGGATGGGCCGCCTGCACACTTCCTTTCCATCCTCAATATGACTAACAGACAGCCAAAAAGATCCTGCTTGAGTTGCCATCATGACTTTTCTTTCCTCTTTCCCTTCTTTTGTTTTTAAATTGAATTTGTATTTTTACAATATAGTACTTGGCATAGCTTCAAAAGGCAAGTAGCACTAGGAGGTTACAATGAGAAATAGCAGCTTCCCCTCTCTATCTCCAGGAAACTGCTGATTATTTTCTCCAGGCATTCATCTCTATACTTTAACAGAATACGCTATCCTGTTCATTATTTTTTAATTGTGAACTTCTACTGTTATCTTTTTAAAAACTGGTATAAGAGCCCTGGCTGGTGTAGCTCAGTGGATTGAGCGTGGGTCTGTGAACCAAAGAATCATGGTTTGATTCCCAGTCAGGGCACATGTCTGGGTTGCAGGCCAATTCCCAGCAGGGGACACACGAGAGGAGACCATACATTAATATTTCTCTCCCTCTCTCCTTCCCTTCCCCTCTAAAGATAAATAAATAAAATCTAAAAAACAAACCTGTTATAAGAGAATTTAGTTCTTTTCACCTCTCTCTCTTCACTCTCTACTCCTATTTTTGACATTTTGAAAATTGAGATTAAATCAATAATTAGTGTTTGTATTATTATGCACAGTATATGTATTCATTTTAAAAAAGCCACCAGAGACTTCTCAGCCCTTTTGCTCCAATCAGGACAGATCATTCACAAGATTTGCTGCCCAGCTGTGATTCCAGACTTCCCTGACCACAACCCTGGGAATTTGCCCACACTATGTTGGAGCTCTTGTTTCCTAGAACCTGTCTTCTTCCTCTTTCAGCAATGGTTTAATTTCTGAGTTTGGTGGAACACATCCTTCAGGGACTTCCTGAGAAAGAGTTGGTGGAGGGAAATTTTAAAGCCCTTGTTTCTGAAAATGATACTATTTTACCCTCCTATTTGATTGATAGTTTAGCAAAGAATAGAATTCTAGGTTGGAAGAAATTTCTCTCAAATTTTGAAGATAAAATTATGATATGAAGGTTTTTTTCATATGCTTATTTTTAAATTTATTTATTTATTTAGTTTTAGAGAGAGGGGAAGGGAGGGAGGGAGAGAGAGAGAGAAACATTAATGTGAGAGAGAAACATCAATTGGTCATCTCTCACATGCCTCTTGACAGGGAACCTGGGTTGAACCTGCAACCCAGGCATATGCCCTGTCCAGGACTTGAACTGGCAACTTTAACTTTGTAGGACAATACACAATCAACTGAGCCACATCAATCAGAGCTCATATGCTTATTTGCTATCTGTATATTCTCTTTTGTGAGGTGTTTGTTCAGATCTTTTGCTTATTTTAAATTGAATTGTTTGTTTTTTTATTGTTGAGATTTTAGAGTTCTTTGTATATTTTGGATAAAAATCCTTTATCAGATCTGTGTTTTGCAAATATTTTCTCTTATTCTGTGACTTGTCTTTCTATTTTCTTAGCAGTGTTTTTTGCAAAGTAGAAGATTTTGATTTTAATGAAGTCTGACATCAATTTGGATTGTGCCTTTGGTGTTCTATTTTAAAGTTATGCCTATGTCAGTGACCTCTGTATGGTTTAAAATAGGACTTGACCTTGAAAAAGTAGCTTGTTGTGTTTTTGTTTTTTTACATTCTTCTGGACTATATGTGTATAAGTGGTAAATACTGAGATTGTCTAATAATGAACTCTATTATCACTTCCCTCCACTCTTAAGGGTTTAGTTATGGGGTTTTATTAACACCCTACAGTGCTAGCCAATGAATTATTTGCCATTATTAAAGGCAAGTAATAGTTTCCATGAACTCAAACATGAGGAAAGATTGAGGTTATTCATAATTTACTATTTTCAATCTGATAGCTGCTTTCAGGGGCAACAATTTGCTTCTAAACTGGCTAAGAGACATTAGAACAGCTTTGCATCTTAAAGATCCACCAGCCCGCTCACATGTTCCCAACATGACCATACCTGGAGAAGTCCTACCTATCTAAAAATGAATTGAGCCAACAGCATATTCTTTTAACGTCACGAGAGGGGATGTTTTCAAGGAAGGTTCGTGTTCTGTGCATTTTAGGCAGGGCAGCATGCCTTTCCTTGTCACGTTGGCAGGTAGTATGCCTTCATAGCCCACATTGGTCTCATTCTCCACTGACTGCTGGCAGGAAATTGACTCCTCTAATGTGCCTGGCACATGGACATTCAGCCTCCCCTCCAGGAGGTAGATCAAGTTGAGTTTTAAGTAATATGTACTGTCTCTGACTGCATTTGTTTTGTTGGCAGGCTCATAGGATGCCAAGGCAGCTGGGGAGCTGCAGTCTATGTGACTGGCCAGCAGGGTCCTGTAGGGAGGCCTGCCTGCCCAAGCTAAAAGAAATACATTTCCTCCCACAGTGGGCTGCTCTCTCTGCTTTCAATCTTCCCTGCCCCATCCCCAGAATAAGACCTGCTGCTGCCTCATTTGGGAGTCCACTGGGCCTTTGGCTCCTTATGTGGAGTTGAGAAATTAGGAAATAGGAAGATATTTTACTATCCTTCAGAAATCAAGAACAACTGATATTTTCAATTCCAGAAGTTTTCAAACTGTTCCCTCATCAGGAATATGAGGAAATTTATATGACGATGGAAATGTTATATATCTCCATTATAATGATATTTATATGGGTATATGGATTTGTCAAAATCCATTGAATGTGTACTTAAAACATGTGTACATGATTGTATGTAAATTACGCTTCAATAAAACTGGCTTTTCAGATTACAAAAGAGAAAAAAAAGTTATGCCTAATCCTAGGTCACTTAGATTTTCTTCTATGTTATTTTCAAGAAGTTTTATAGTTTTGCATTTATATTTAGGTCTATGACAAGTTTATGCCCAGGTCATGAAGAATGAGGAAGTAGGGTGCATATATTCCTAATAGTCAATAATAATGGTCTACTTATTCCAGCACTATTTATTGGAAATACTTCTTTGTTTCTTTGTTCTACTTTCTGGGATGTTTTTCTCATCAACAGTAGAAATCTCTCTATGTTATCCATTTTGGGTTGGAGTTGGTTTAGAAAGCAAAACAAAAAAAACACTCTTGGACATGTGAGTACAGAACCCATGTCCTCAGCACCTTCCTTTAACTTCTCAGGATTAGCATATATTTCTATCTGCATCTCCTGGTCATTTGGTGGCTCCCATTCTATAGGGTGGCCTGCATCCTATATCCTACTTTGTAGTTGATCATATTTGCAGGTCTTTTCTAGGGATTAAAGTTCCGACATGTGGAGAAAATAGTTTATTTAAGTTCAGCCCAGGAATAGGAACTGACTTCCCGATACAGAGAATTGCTGTGTCACAGAATGTCACACAGCATGTGTCATAGATGACACAGGAAAGGGCACTCAAGCAGTTACAGGTAGTTTGGTGGTTCCAAGAACAGAAAACCTAGGTTGAAATCCTGGCTCTGCCTCTGACTGGCCATGAGACCTTGAATAAGACATTTAAACCCTCCCTGCTCAGTTTCTTGATCTCTAAAGAAATTGGGAGGACATAAACAGACATGGCTTGCTGCTAAGCACAACCACATCAAAGTTACAACTAAAATATAGAACAACCATCATTCAGGAACATCAGAAATAGAGTTGAATGGAAGTCTGACAAGTACAGCATTGAAGAAACCAAATCCACCCAGACTGGTAGGAGTGGTGTGGATGTAGAAGAGATTGGCCCTAAACCCATATGGATAAAAATTAAGGAGGGATATCTTAGGAGTGAGGAACCCAGACCTACACCAGGCTCCCCAGCCCAGGATTCCAGGGACAGAAAGATAAGTCCCCACAACTTCTGGCTGCAAAAATCAGTGGGGATGGAGTCAGTGGAGGAGGCTGCTGGAGCCCTGAGAGGCTTCTTTTGGGGAACCCACACCTGGACTCACCTACCCAGGCTCGCTCCCTCTGAGCTCTGGCACCAGGGCAGAAGCTTAAAGGGCACCAGTGATACACAAGGAGACTGAAGTGTCTGGCATTGGGGTGAGCAGAGGCCATTGTCCCTTTGCTGAGCCCTCCCCTACAGAGCCAGTAGGGTGGTGGCATATCTGAGACTCCATCAACCCACCTAACACTGTGTGACCCACCTTGGAGATACACAGGGACTCTACCCCACCCTTCTTACAGGTCCCCAAGCTGCTTTTCTATAAGAATGGCTGATCTTGGCTCCTAAATCCTATCAAACAAGCAACAGCTGGCTTCAGTGAGCCCTAGTGGCAGCCAGATTAGAGTCACACTTTGGCTTCATCTGGGAATCTCCAGGCCCAGCACAAGTAGCCACCATCTCAGATAGCTTTACATCTCAGGCAGGGTACCCCAGGTAAACATAGGTGGGGGCCTATCTGGCCTGCACCACCCCAGGAACCCTAGGGCCAATGCACCCAGGGGAAAGCTACAGACCATGTTGGAGTATCATCACCCTGCCCCATGCACAGCTTATCCTCCACAGAGGGCTAAGTATGGGAGTCAGTGGTCACAGCCAGTCCTCACAGCTGACTGCCTTGAGTAAATCCCTCCCATTGACCTGCCAACCCCCCCCCCCCCAAAAAAAAACAACCCAAGGCTCAACTACAAAAGGAGAATGTACTCAGCACACAAGGAGGGCATACCTTCAGTACCCAGTTGGGGTGATAGGGGAGGCTGTGCCACTGGACCCTACAGGACACCTATTACATTAGTCCACACTACCAAGACAGAGTCAAAACAGCTCTACCTAATACATAGAAACAAACACAGGCAGGCTGCCAAAATGAGGAGACAAAGAAACATGGCCCAAATAAAAGAACAGATCAAAACTCCAGAAAAAAGAGCTAAATGAAATGGAGATAAGCAATTTATCAGATGTAGAGTTCAAAACTCTGGTTATAAGGATGTTCAAGGAACTTAGTGAGGACCTCAGCAGCATAAAAGACCCAGTCAGAAACAAAGGATACACTAAATGAAATAAAGAACAATTTATAGAGAAATGACAGTAGAATGGGTGAAGCTGAGAATCAAATCAATGATTTGGAACATGAAGAAAGCAAAAAACAAACAAACAAACAAACAAAAACCCAACCATGCAGAACAACAAGAAGAAAAAATAAATCCAAAAAATTGAGGACCGTATATTCCTTAGCTGGTGTGTTTCAGTGGATTGAGTGCCAGCCTATGAACCAAAGTCACTGGTTCAATTCCCAGTCAGGGTACATGCCTGAGTTGCAGGCCAAGTCCCCAGTTGGGGGCATGCGAGAGGCAACTGACTGATGTGTATCTTGCACATTGATGTTTTTCTACCTCTCTTCCTCTCTCTCTTCACATCTCTCTAAAAATAAATAAATAAAATCTTTTTAAAAATGAGGATACTATAAACATCCTCTGGGACAACTTTAAGAATCCAACATTCGCACTCCTGTGGTGTACCACAAGGAGAAGAGAAAGAGCAAGAAATTGAAAATCTATCTGAAAAAAATAGTGAAGGAAACTTCCCTACTTTGGTGAAGGAAATAGATGTGTAAGTCCAGGAAGCACAGAAAATCCCACTTATGATAGATGCAAAGAAGCCCACTTCATTATTACACATCATTATTAAAAGGCCGAAGGTTAAAGATAAAGAGAGACTCTTAAAACCAAGAGAAAAGTTAGTTGCCAGAAGGTTACCAGATGGGAGGGGGCCAGGGGAGAATGGGTGAAGAGGTGAGGGAATTAAGAAGTACAAATAGGTAGTTACAGAATAGCCATGGGGATATAAAGTACAGTATAAGAAATGGAGTAGCCAAAGAACCTATACACATGACACATGGACATGAGCAATGGTAGGGAAAGGGGGGCAAAGAGGAAAAAATCGGGACAACTGTAATAGCATAATCAATAAAATTAAATTAAAAAAGAAATTGGGGATTAAATGATTTATTTTATACAAAATGCATAGAACAATACTGAGCATACAGGAAAAGTTGTAAACACATTTCTTTTATCACTGTTTCTTGACTAAGTTTGTGAGTCACCAAAATCTCAAAATCAGAACTTCAATCCCCTTCTATAACTTGTTATTGTTCACTTGAAGACAAGCTGAAGCTGGAATCACAGTATTGGCTGAGCCTTCCAGCTCTTCCAATACTGATCAATTTTCACATGCCAACACTAATTTAGAAGGAAGAAGTACCTGCATCAATGATAAGTGAAAAGGCTTTCACTGGCTTAGCAAACTATTGCAGTTTAATGGCCCCAGAAGTAGCCACATTCCATTTAAATTAGTCCCAGGGACTAGAGTCACCATTTGATTTTACCATTCTTGATACTGGATCAGGAATACTAAATCCATGTACTGAGGAAAATTCAAGTTCTTCTGTGATAGCCTGACCATACTCAATTGACTCTACTTTTATCACTTTACAACCCACACTACCTCTGGTTCCAGGTCTCATGTGTAAGAGCAGGATGTCACCAAAAGCTCTGTCAATCTCCTCAGGAAAAGACTTCAATTTTCCATATCAGAATTTGAACTTGTATTGAGTTCAGTGATTGAGCATTTCCTAAAGATGTGTGATCTAGCTCAGAGTACTAAGTTAAAAGGAAATATTACTAGTAATACTCTTATTTATGTCATCTAATAAGCAACAAAATTCAATTTATTTAATGAGATGTTCTGGGAGAAAAATAGAATAGTTTTTTAGCAGTTCTGAGATTTAAAATATCCTGTAAAAGCTTTCCCTCCCCTCTGCTTCTGATACATCTCTTATATTGTTGGTTTGGGGTATAGTCAAAATGTCTAGGCTCACTTGCTGGGAGAAAGGCACTGTCAAGTGGGGGTGTATGAATCATGTCTCAGAAATTATGGCTAGTTCTTACCTTCTTAGTACTTGATGGAAAGGTCATGAAGAAGGGGAGAGTGGGGTGCATATATTCCCAATAGTCAATAAAACATGAGCAATTTTTGGAAAAAAAAAGAAGAGGAAAGTGGTTAGTCCCTTAAAAATACACAGAGGAAAAGGATAGGAAGGTCAACTCTTTCGGAAGCTTTGTGTGGAAATTTCATCTGATTATCTTCAGAACACACAGTAATGATGACAATGCTGACAATGGTTATGATGACGGTGGTGTACTGAGCTCACACAGAAGCCTTTCATCTCTACCCTCAAAGTGCAACACAACCACTAATTAATTCTGAGGGCAAGGTAGGCAAGTATCATTATCTCTAATTTACAGGCCAGGAATCTAGGCAGGAAGCAATTAGGCCCTTTTCCCAAGGCCATGTCAGAGTGAATACCAGAAATAAAGAGTCCTTGCCTTCTTAGTTTATTGGGAACCCTAAAAGTCACTATAGAAGAGCTTTCTTTCATTCCACAGAGCTGCTCCTAGGTGTATCTGACCCTTCCAATTATAGAGTTTGGTGAGGTTTGAGAAGAAACCTGATAGAATTTCTCTACCACAGAACAACTTTTGGGGATGCCATGTCTCTACCTAACCATGGAAGCAGAAGTATGGAAGGTGTACATGAAACACTATCATCAGCTTGAGGGCAAGAACTATAACTCATACTTTGGTACATCCTACAATACCCAGCATAGAGCCCAGCTGTAGATCACCACAATTTGGTTACTTCTTGGTAGTGCTGTTCTTTGGCAAGTCAAGAGATTGTTCCTTTTTGTAGACATTCAATTGAGTTAGTATAATTCTCCCAATCCTTAGAGAAATGCGAGGAGTGTGGCAGAGACCATATATGACCACCAAGGATTTCTGTTCTCCTCCCATCTAGAGTTGTTTTTGGGAAGTGGCTGACCAATTGAGAACAATGTTTCCTAGCAGATTTGCACCTGAGTGACTGGTTCTGTCTAATAAAATGTGAGAGGAATGGTATGTATCATTTCCAGGCTGAAGTGGTTAAGTATTTGAGTATCTTTCTACCTCTTGTAGCCACTGTGGGGCTATATATTGAAGGTAGGGTAAATGAGAAGTCAACTATAGACTTCTGGTCAAGATGGAGGTATAGATAAACATACTGTGCCTCCTCGCACAACCAAAAGAAGAACAACAAATTTTAAAACAAAAACCAACCAGAACTGCCAGAAAATTGAACTGTATGGAAGTCCAACAACCAAGGAATTAAAGAAGAAACATTCATCCAGACTGGTAGGAGGCATAGAGATGGGCAGCCAGGGTGGAGAGGACTTGGGGCAAGGCAGCAGCTGGAGGAGCAGGTGAGGTTGCAGCTGGCAAAGTGGGCAGTTCCACATTTGTGTGCAGATAAACTTGGAGGAACAACTGGGGAGTGAGATAGACTGCACAACCAAGGGTCCTAGCATGGGAAAATAAAGCCTCAAAACCTCTGACTGAAAAAACCTGTGAGGGTTGTGGCATCGAGAGAAAGTTCCAGCCTCACAGGAGAGTTCGTTGGAGAGACCCATAGGGTTCTAGAACATACACAAACCCACTGACCCTGGAATCAGCACCAGAAGGGCCCAATTTGCTTGTGGGTAACCCCAGAAGCAACTAAAAGCTGGCAGAGAGCAGAGTAAGCAGCATTGTTTCCTCTTGGACCCCTTTCCCACTAACAGTGTCACAACACAGTGACTTGGGTTGCCCTGCCCTGGTGAACACCTAAGGATCCTCCCCGTAATGCATAACAGGCACACGAAGACAAAAAAAAAAAACAAAAAAAACACCACCGACAACAAAAAAATCCACATCCAGGCCCAAATGAAAGAACACATCAAAACTTCAGAAAAAATACAACTAAGTGATGAAGAGATAGCTAACCTATCAGATGCACAGTTCAAAACACTGGTAATCAGGAAGCTCACAGAATTGGTTGAATATGGTCACAAAATAGAGGAAAAAATGAAGGCTATGAAAGGTGAAATAAAAGGAAATGTATTAGAAACCAACAGTGATGGGAAGGCGACCAGGACCCAAATCAATGGTTTGGAGCAAAAGGAAGAAAGAAACATTCAACCAGAAGAGAATGAAGAAATAAAAATTCACAAATGTGAGGAGAGGCTTAGGAACCTCCAGAACATCTTTAAATGTTCCAACATCCAAATAATAGTAGGGTCAGAAGAAGAAGAGGAAGAGCAAGAAATTTAAAACTTCCTTGAACAAATAATGAAGGAGAACTTTCCCAATCTTGCCAAGGAAATAGATTTCCAGGAAGTCCAGGAAGCTCAGAGAGTCCCAAGGAAGTTGGACCCAAGGAAGCACACACCAAGGCACATCATAATTACATTACTCAGGATTACAAATAAAGAGAATCTAAAAAGCAGCAAGAGAAAAGGAGATAGTTACCTACAAAAGAGTTACCTACCCACAAGACTCTACACTGATTTCTGAAAATTAACCTTGAATGCAAGAAGGGGCTGGAAAGAAGTATTTGGAATCATGAAAGGCAAGAACCTACATCCAAGATTACTCTATCCAGCAAAGCTATCATTTAGAATGGAAGGGCAGATATAGTGCTTCCTGGATAAAGTCAAATTAAAGGAGTTCATCATCACCAAGCCTATATTATAGGAAATGTTGAAGGGACTTGTCTAACAAAAAGAAGATGATCAAAACTGTGAACAGTAAAATGACAACAAACTCAAAAGTATTAACAACCAAACTTAAACAAAACAAAAATGAACTAAGCATACAACTAGAACAGGAACAGAATCACAGAAATGGAGATTGCATGGAGGGTTATCACTGGGGGGTTGGGAGAGGGACAGAGGGGAAAGGTACAGGGAATAAGTGGCATAAATGGTAGGTAGAAAATAGACAGGAGAGGTTAAGAATAGTATAGGAAATAGACAAGCCAAGGAACTTATATGTATGACCCATGGACATGAACTAAAGGGGGGGAATGAGGGTGGGAGGGGTTGTGCAGGGCAGAAGGAAATAGGGGAAATGGGACAACTATAATAGCATAATAATAAAATATGTTTTTTAAAAAGAAAACAAAAAGAAATTAAAAAACAGAAGTCAACCTGTCATATGGTGTTCATATTTTGGAGCCATTTTTGACTGCGGTTAGCCTACTCTGACTAATACAGAGAACCTCTAGAATACAACAGCTTAGAGATGAAAGCAATTAGAGAGAAAAAAAGAAAGCAAGGGTAAGAAAATAGAGTGGACTCAAATGCAGAGTACATACAGAATATGCACTTTATAGGTACTGTACAAGTTGTTGGAATTGAGCAATATATTTGGCTTTGAATTTTCTAGCATGCAACTCAAAGACAGGAATTCCATGAGTTAGAAGATTAATGATGCCCCAAAGAGAAAAACATGCTAGTACTCAAGAGAAATATACACAGTTTTCTGCTTCTTCAAACTGAGATACATTTCTTCTAAAGGGCCCGAGAAAAGGGATCAATGCTGTCAACCTGCTTTGGGTCACATCCTCAACAGCATCTATATAGTAGCTATCACAGAAACATTCCTATAGCTCATATAACTTCTGTCGATGCAAAAAGTAGCCATATGTGAAAAGGTAGTTCAGAAATAGCACTTTTAAGAGAAGCCAAGGTAATATAGTGCACAAAGGCAGTTCTCCAACGGTCTGGCTTAATCTGCAATCAAAGACCTTAAAAGGATGGCTCCCTTGCTCTGCCACAGGCTATGGGCTTATTGGTTAAGAAGCAAAGCCATCTACTCTGGATGAACCATACAATAGAAGGCCAACCATACCATGTTGCAAGAACACAGCCTGTTCCACTGGATAGATGACCTGTTAGGAGGTGGCCCAAACCTGACTTGCTGAACATAAAGTGAGGATGGTCTCCTCCCTGACCTGTTTATTTGAGTGGATGCTTCTAGTGTGAATGTTCATTCAATTTCTACATCTCAAAAGTGGTGATGGGAAAGAAATCAGGGCCACATCTACTGAGGTCATCCTTGGTTTCCTAAGGTCCACAGGTGTGGATGAAAAACATCTGGCCAGGAAGCCAGCCTGCCAAAATGGGGCACTGAGCCACACTGTCAGGAAGGAGAAAAGGTCCTCAGTGTTATTCTGACCAGCATTTAAATTCTCAGGGTTTGTGCAGCAAAGAACTGCTTCATACACCAAAGGTCTTCGCAACGAGGTAGATTAAATCTTCCAATTCCTAATACTTCCTGAAGCTAGCTGCTTAACCCCCAGAAAGATAACACATCTCCCTCTGAAAAAAGTAACTGTTCTTGGGGAAGGAGTATGCCATGGGGAATGGCTTCACTTTTCTCCCAGGGAGCATGTTCTCCACTTGCTTAATGAGAAGGAGAGATGGACACATGTCAAATATCTCAAAGCTATATTAGCTCTTGTCCTTTCCTCTTCCCTTTTCTTCCCCTTTCCCTTCCTCCCTTTAACACACAGATGGAAATGATATATTAGCCATAACCATGGATATTATATTTACAGTGACATTTATTTACAAGGGCTGATATCAACAGGATGCAATACCATTTTCTTTTAAAAGCTTTTCATGGAATCTCTTTTATAATATGTATATTATGTATGTATAATACATATGTGTGTATATACATACATACATACATACATACATACATACATACATATATTATACAGGGGTGGGCAAAAATAGGCTGAGTTATCAGCCATCATTACCTGAAAGATAAATCATAAGTAAGGGTACAGAATAATAGCAATAATAAGAAAAATAATACAAATAAATAATATAATAATTAATAAATAATAATACAAGAATAAACTCTGTATTGCATGTATTCATAATTGTAAACTTACTTTTTCCCTCCCCTATATGAGGAGTATGTGATTATTCCTGGCCTTTGGTGAATTCAATCACTTTATTATTGTTTTTGTTTTATAAGAAAGATCCTTCCCTGCCTTCTCCTTCTGAAAATATTATAATACATTAATTTTTCTAAATATGATATAATTAAGTTGGTTGTATTTTAGGAATCTGGATGAATTTCAAACTTTCTTTGAGATTGTAAGGGAAACTACAAGATGTCTGAAAAACAAAGTAACAATCAAAACACTAAGCTAAAGCTCTGTGTCTTTGCCCCTTCTAAGAACTTTAATTCCTCTGAGGAGGGGGTATGTGGGTATTACATTTTCTTTTTCAGTTAATGTTCCGTCCCCACAGCTTCAGAACCATTTTCATACCCAAGGGTCACCAAACCTCCTTGGGTCATGAGGAAGTGCCTGGAAGGTGAGCTCCTGGCCTCCTGCAGGCACTGCCCCTCCTGTGGGTACATGTTATTCTGGGCATTCCCTAGCTGCTGCTGAGGCTTAAGGATGCAGGTTTTAACCAGCAAAACTCCCTCCTGAGAGCTTTACATGCCATCTTTCTGACATTTTGGGGGATAATCCTCTCCTTATTGATAGTGAAGAGAAGCAAGTAAGAATTTCATTGAACATGAATGATAGCCCTCTACCCTGTCCTTCCTCTCACCCTCCTGATACAGAACACTTAAGCAGTGCCTCCATTTTAAAGTGGGCTAGGTCTCTTTTCTTATTAACAGTAAACTGGAAGCAACTTTCCAGTAAACTTCCAGTTCACAGGTTGCAGGAAAAATGCCATCTCCCAAAGGCTCTATCTCCTAATACTATCACCATGAGTGTTAGAATTTTAACATATGAATTTGAGGGGGGTGGGGACATAAATATTCAGTCCATTACACTTTGGTACAAGAATCCTGGTGTTATCATCTGGAAATAGGAAGTTAATGGTGTCATCTGTAATAAGCCGGTGACTGAATAGACAGCTTGCCAGTGGGTCAGATAATACCTAGTCTAAAAATAGCTAGTCTACATCATGAAGAAAGTGAAGAAGTAGGCATAGCTAAAGCCATGATGTCATGCAGTATGCACACTGGTCTTCTGTAGATTCAACCACAGAGTGAATGTGTTTTTAATAATTTAGTCAACAGGCCTGGCCCTCGGTGTTCATGTCTAAGTCTGCCTTTTTCTTTGTGGAAGGGCCCACACTGGTAAGCTCAGTGAGAGCTGCCAGCTGTTTTGTTTGCTTGGGGAAATGTGTTAATGTCATATTTGCCATTAATTGTTTGCTTAAACTTTTGTATCTATACACATTTATAATATGCATACCTAATATGATATTCATTTTATATGTATACATACACACACACATGCACATGTGTACATACTTTGTGAGATGTTCCCAATTTTAGGAAAAACCAAGATAACTGGTAGTTGAAAGTAATCGATGGTTTTTGTCGTTATATATTTGTAACTTTCAATCCCTTGAAAATACCATGTGCCTTGTCACTGACAGTCTGTTGTGATTGTGCCATGGTGATGAAGAGAAGCTGGAGGAAGGACTAACTGGAGGCCCTGGTGCTCCCTTCACACCTGCCTAGAGGGCTCAGTAACAGCTGCAGAGCTGCCATCCGGAAAATGCCTCCCAACCTCCAGCACATACACCTGTCCCTGTTGCTGAAATTCCTTCTACTGGGAGTATGACCTGTATTTCAATTCCAATTAAACAACTGTTCAAAGGCCCACATATTAACCAAAATCCATATACCAAAACTTGCCTGAAGGCGGTTTTTATATTCAGAAACAGAAGTGTTGGAAGAAGGAATTGGTAGCTGCAGAGTGTAAACTCATTACTTCATGCTTTGTCTTTCAATCTGATATCCCTTCCTTGCCTTATTTTTGAAAGAAGCTTTTAATTCCCGACAAAGCAATGTTTAATATTAACTATGGACTATTTGTGTATGTGCTCTACCTATGCTTTAAGTTTAAATTTTCTGTCATTTATTTAAGGTATGACAATAATTAACTCACTATAAAGAAATCACATGATTTTCTTGGTGAAGTGGCATCAGAAATAATTTTCTGGAGTCACTGAGAATTGGAAACAGCTGTAATCACATTCAGGTCATTTCGTGTCAGCCAGTGCCAAAGTCCTTTTTAATCATAGATGGCACCTGCCCTTTCTGATGACTGTTGGACCCAAGCCATCTGAGTAGGATAGGATTTCAGGGACAAGGGAGCCTTGCCCCGACATGAAATTATACTGTGTGCTTAACCCAAAGCTTTTCTAGAGCTGGAAGTAGTGTAATTGTTCTTCCATCAAACACTTTTTTAAAAAATATTTTATTTATTTAGTTTTTAGAGAGAGGGGATGGGAAGGAGAAAGAATGGGAGAGAAACATCAATGTGTGGTTGCCTCTCGCATGTTCCCCACTAGGGACCAGGCCTACAACCCAGGCATGTGCCCTGACTGGGAATTGAATCGGTGACCCTTTGCTTCACAGGCTCATGCTCAATCCACTGAGCTACACCAGCCAGGGCCCATCAAACACTTTTTGAGCACCCACTTGATGCTGGGCACTGTTAAATTCTAGAAATAAAATAGTTAAAAACAGAAAAACAAAATATAATACTGTTTTGGCCTTGGAAAAATGTTCCTGACACAGAGGTCTTCAATATTTCTGTTCTGGTCAAACAGCTGTTCTTCCCTAAAGCCAAAAACTCTAAAACTCATTAGTATTCTATTTTAAATTGTTTGAAGGGAAAGAGGAAAGTTAGCCTCCAAAGAACTGTTAGAAAAAAAATTCTGTTTACCTCATAACATTTTACCAATGCTGCCCTCTGCAGAGCAAAACTAAAATTTCAATTAAGCACTTTATACAAACTTCCCATTAGTATGGAGACACATTGAAGGTCCAGGGGTCTTCAGACTTCTCTAATAACCTCCTTAAAATAATATCAAACAACTATGTGACTGCTTTCACATTTTTAAGTTGATATATAAATTTGTGTCATCAATTTACAGTGTGAAGAATGAATTTTCTGCATGTTTTCTGTGCTTTAAATAATTGCAGATTGTGCTCATTCAATTTATGAAAAATGCCTTCTACATCAGCTGGTGGGCAAACCCAACCTTCATTGTCAAACCAATCAACCAAATTAGAATTGCTTTCTGATAGAAAAGTCTTCTTTCCTGTTTTCATTCAACAAAACTATTTGTTGGTGGCCACCATTATACTCTTGCCTATCGGAGCAGGCACAGGTGACGATGACACAGGCCTGTTGGACTTCTTTCCAGAAAGTTCCTGTTGCTTTACTTCCCTGGGACTTTTTTCTCTTACACTTAAATTTTCTTATTGTGCTGTTGTTTGGTACATGTTACACACTGCAAAGGTGTATTTAGTAAGATGCCACATGGTAAGAGCTGTTCTTCTTCTGTCAGGTGGGAGAGGGGAGATTGTGAAAGGAGAGGTGTAAGCAAGAGATGAGAGGCAACCCACTGATTGAGCAACCACAGGCTGACATAATTCATCTGAGGAAACAGACATCTGAGAGCCACATTCTAACCACAACCAGGGTCCAAGAAATCATTTATGTTCAGGTGACTCTTCTTATCCCTCTGTTCTTGCTCTGGCCTTTGACAATGGCTTTCCTCTAGGGTCCACTAGAGTGCAGGGTTGTTATGTGCCTATCATGTTTTTTAAAGGTTATGACTTCTGGAACATAACTCTTCTTTCTCTGTCTTTCGAGACCTTGAAGATAAATTTTGGTTCCCAGGAGCTACTTAGCAAAAGGTAAAAGTCACTTTATTGTACTTCCTTGCTCATATTGATAGGTCAAGAGGTTTCCCATCTGTAGTAGTTGGGAAAACTACAGTAGTTGGACATAGTGTCCAGGATGGATATAGATAATGAGGCCAGAGGGCCAGGGGCAGATGGAGAATGTGAAGATAATTTACTGTCTGCTGTGCAGCACCATGAATGCCAGACTAAGATGTTCTAGGTCCTGTGGCACCTGACTTAACCTACCTTTCTAAGCTCAACTCCTGCTGTATCCTGTACCCTACTGGTGGGAATATAATGCACCTCCCATGGATCCGATGTTGTTTGTTCCCTCTGTCTTGCTTGCCTTGACCCTGATCTTGGTCTGTCAAAAACTTAATGCATTCAGGCCTAAAATTCTCTTCCCTGGTTATTCCTCATTACTAGGCTCTTTCACTCCCATTGATCATATAACATTCTGTACTTTTTAGGGCATGTATTTGCCCTGGGCTGTAATTATTTTTTTATTCTTGTTTATTCTATTACAGTTATTCTATCCCCACACTGCTGTCCATGACCATGGGTCATTCATACATGGTCTTAGACTATTCTCTTCTCCTACTTTCCATTATTCTCCCCCATCTCCCTTTTCCTCTAGGGGCTGTCAGACTGTTCCCTATTTTCATGTATCTTGTTCTATTTTTCTCCTTAGTTTATTTTGTTCAATAGATTCCTCTTATAAGTGAAATCATATAGTATTTGTCTTTCACTGCCTGGCTTATTTCACTTAGTATAATAGTCTCCAGTTGCATCCATGCTGTCACAAAGGCTAGGGATTCCTTTGTCTTTCTTTCTGCTGCATAGTATTCCATTGCATAAATGTATCAGTTTTCCATTCATGTATTTATGGGGAAACTTTGTGGGAAACTTTGCACGCAAGTCCCCCCCATCCACCACGGATGAAAATAAAACTACCAAGACATGATCTGCTTGGGGAGGAGAGATGGTCAATCTCTCAAAGGAGAAGGGCCAAGGGCCCCTTCCTCAATGGCTTTTTATTAGGTTCATAACACACAGGAACACAGGTAAAGCTTATCAATCAATGTCAGGTGGCAAGGATCAAACAATATATAACATTTCAAAGAAATCTGAGGGCTTAATCTGAGTCAGTGTCTGTCAGGTAAGGGGGTTGCAAAAACTTTAGGAGACATACTCATTTCCTGCCTGGACGCTTATCATATGAATGAAAGCACTCTTAGCAAAGCAGGCTTCATAGGATTTTACAAATTATTTCTTATGCCCAATTACCCCGGAACCTGCTCTAGCCAGCAGAGGGCTGCACTGCCCTCTCCATCATGCTTTCAGGCTTAAGTGGATTAGAGACAAGAAGCATTTCTCCCAGATGGAGATGGAGACTCAGGCTATGTCAGAATAGCCAGGGAGTGACAGTCCATCACCCCTTTTTTGCTACAGCCCCCCAAGTCCTTCCTTGAGGGCTTCCCAAGTGATTGTGTCTGGCTTAGGTTGCCCCTGCTCTGAGGGGTCTTACCCGTCACTGACTAACTGACCAAGCATTGGGGGCCAGAGGTGGATGAAGCAAAAGCAGCACTCCTGCCAGGGAGATAAGCTTTATCTCTTTAGTGGCTCACAGTCCTAAGGTCTCTCACTCAGCCTTAGCTATGGGGGGCGGTTACAACTCCTGAAACTGGGAAATAAACATTTGCTTGTTCGTTGGTTTTGTTGATTAGGTTCCACTTTAGGTGAGATCATTTGTTTTAGGTGAGTATTTGTTTTTCATCACCTGACTTATTTGACTGAGCATAATACTCTCCAGTCCCATCCATGCTGTCATGAAAACTAGAAGTTCCTTCTTTCTTTCTGCTGTAGTATTCCATTTCATAAATGTATCACAGTTTTTGATATGCTAATTTACTGATGGACACTTAAGCTTTTTCTTGCAGTTGGCTATTGTAAATAACACTGCTATGAATATTGGTTGCATAGGTTTCTTTGGATTGGTGATTCAGGATTGTTAGGGTATAATCTCAGCAGTGAAATCACTGTATCAAAAGGAAATTTCATTTTTAGTTTTTTTGAGAAAATTCTATACTGTTTTCTACAGTTACTGCACCAGTCTGCTTTCCCACCAACAGTGTACTAGGTTCCCTTTTCTCCACACTTTTGCCAGCACTTGTTATTTGTTGATTTATTAACTATGGTCATTCTGACAGGTGTGAAGTGCTATTTCATTGTGGTTTCAATTTTCATTTCTTTAATGGCTAGTGATACTGAGCATCTTTTCATATGTCTCTGGACCTTCTGTATGTCCTCCTTGGAGAAGTGTCTGTTCAAGTCCTTTGCCCATTTTTTAATTGGATTGTTTGTCTTGGTGTGAAGGCATGTGAGTTCTTTATATATTTTGGATGTTGAACCCTTGTGTGATGTATCTTTGGCAAATATGTTCTCCCATACAGCTGGTTCCTTTTTTATTTTGATGCTGGTTTCTTTAACTGGGCAGAAGATTTTTAATTTGATATAGTTTCATTTGTTTATTTTTCCTTTATTTCTCTTACCCTAGGAGATATATCAGCAAAAATTTTGCCGTGTGGGTTACCTAAAATTTTACTGCCTATGTTTTCCACTAGACTTTTATGGTATCACAAATTATATTTAAGTCTTTTATCCATTTCAAGTTTATTCTGGTGTGTGGTGTAAGTTGGTAGTCTAGCTGCATTTTTTTGTGTGTGTGCTTACCAGTCCAGTTCTCCCAACAGCATTTATTAGTGAGGCTACTTTTACTCCATTTTATGCTCCTGCCCCTTTGTCAAATATTAATTGGCTGTAAAGACATGGGTTTGTGGGCTTTCTGTTCTGTTCTATTGATCTATGTGTCTGATCTTATGCCAGTACCAGACCATGTAGTTTGGTATCAGGTATTGTGATACCTCCAACTTTATTCCTCTTTCTCAAGATTGCTGTGACTATTTGGGGTGTTTTTTTGGTTCCATATGCGTTTTGAAATATTTGTTCTAGGTCTGTGAAATATACCCTTGGTATTTTAATAAGAATTGCATTGAATCTATAGATTGCTTTCAGTAATATGAACATTTTAATGACGTTAATTCTTCCAATTCACGGATAGGGTATATGCTTCCATTTATTTGCATCTTCCTCAATTTCTTTCTTCAGTGTTATATGGTTTTCTGAGTTCAGACCTTTAACTTCCTTGGTTAAATTTATTCCTAAGTACTTTATTTTGTTTTTTTTTTTTTTCTGCTATACTAAATAGGATTTTCTTCTTAATTTCTTTTCTGATGGTTCATTGTTTGTGTAAAAAAATGTCATCAATTTCGGGGTATTGACTTTGTATCCTGCTTCTTTTTTGAATTTATTTTTTAGGTCAAGTAGTTTTCCTGTAGAGTTTACAGGGCTTTGTATATACACTATCATGTAGTCTGCAAACAATGATAGTGTTACTTCTGCTTTGTCAGTTTGGATACTTTTATTTCTTCTTGTCTGATTGCTGTGGCTAGAACTTCAAATACTATGTTGAATGAGAGATGTGAAAGTGGACATCCCTGTCTTGTTCCCAATCTTAAGGGTAATGATATAATTTTTGCCCATTGAGTATGATATTACAGTAAGTTTGTCATATATGGCCTTTACTATATTCAGGTATGTTACCTCTAATCCCACTTTACTGAGAGGTTTTATCACCAAAGGGTGCTGGATTTTATCAAATGCTTTTACTGCATCTATTAGAATAATCATGTAATTTTTGACTTTCATTTTGTTTATGTGATGTATAACATTTATTGATTTGTGAATACTGTACCATTCTTGCATCCCTGAAATAAATCTTACTTGATCATGGTATATGATAACTTTAATGTGTTGTTAGATTCAGTTTGCTAGTATTTTGTTAACAATTTTAGCTTCTACGTTAATCATAGATATTAGCTTGTAATTTTGTTTCTTTGTTGTGCTGTCACCTGGTTTTGGGATTAGGATGATGCTGGCATCATAAAAAGAGCTTGGGAGTCTTCCTTCTTCTTGAAAATTTTGCAATAGTTTGAGAAGGAGAGTTGTTAGTTCTTCTTTGCATGATTAGTAAAATTCATCTGGGAAGCCATCAGGTTCATGGCTTTGTGTGTCAGTAGTTTTTTTTTTATTATTACTGCTTCACTTTTGCTTGTTGTTATCAGCCTATTCAGGTTTTCTGCTTCATCCTGATTCAGTTTTAGAAGATTGTATGTTTCTAAAAGTGTATCTATTTTGTCCACATTGTCCAATTTCTTGGCATCTAGTTATTCAGAGTAATTTCTTACAATCCTTTGTGTCTCTGTATCACAGACAGGAGGAGACTATGTACTAGTATATAATTTATATATATTATATAGTATTATATAGTATATATATAGTATTATATAGTATATATATATTATATATATATACTACATACTTCTCCTCTGTATACTAGAGGAAAAGTATCAGTTATAGTATATATATATATAGTATTATATAGTATATATATATAATATATATATATACTACATACTTCTCCTCTGTATACTAGAGGAAAAGTATCAGTTATTACTTCTCCTCTTTCACTTCTCATTTTATTTATTTGGGTCCTCTATCCTTTTTTTCTTGGGATAGAGTAGTCTAAGTAGTCTTCTTTAGGTAGTCTTGAATCACTACAGACTTTCCTTTCAGGGCTGCCTTCACAGTGTCCCATAGGTTTTGGACTGTTGTGTGTTCATTTGTATTTGTTTCCAGATACTTTTTGGTTTCTTCCTTGATCCCATTGTTAACCCATTCATTATTTAACAACATGTTATTCAGCCTCCATGTATTTGAGTGTTTTTGAGGTTTTTCTTCCTTTGAGTTTGGTCTCTAGTTTCAAGATGTGGTAATCCAAGAAGATGCTTGGTATGATTGAAATTTTCTTGAATTTATTAAGGCTTCTTTTGGTCCTACCATGTAGTCTATCTTTGAGAATGATCCATGTGTGTTTGAGAAGAATGTGTGTTTTGCTTCTTTGGGTGAAATGTTCTACAAATATCAATTAAGTCCATTTGATCTAGAGTGTCCTTCAGTGTCACAATATTCTTGTTGATTCTTTGTTTGGAAGACCTATCAATTTTTGACAGTAGGGCATTAAAATCCCCTACAATGACTGTATTGCTGTCTATCTCTTTTTTACATTCCTCCAATATTTTCTTTATATATTAGGTGCACCTATATCGGTGATATATGTTTACAAGAGTTATATCCTCTGTTGAACTACTCTCTTAAGTATTATATAATGACTTTCTTTTTCTCTTGTTATGCCTTTCATTTTGAAGTTTATTTTGGCTAAGTATTGCTACCCTTGCTTTTCTTCATGTCATTTGCATAAAATAATTTTTTCCATTCCGTCATCTTCAGCTTCTGTACATCTTTTATTTTAATGTGTGTCTCTCATAGACAGCAAATATGCTGGTCCTGTTTTCTTATCCATGCAGCTTCCCTATGTGTTTTGATTCAAGCATTTAATGCATTTACATTTAAGGTTATTATTAATACATACTTATTAATTGCCATTTTCCCCTTTGTACTTATGTTTTCTCTCTCTCTTTTTTAAAAATATATTTTATTGATTATGCCATTACAGTTCTCCCACTTCCCCCCTTAATTCCCCTCCACCCTGCACACCCCCTCCCACCCACACTCCCCCTCTTTAGTTTATGTCCATGTATAATAAGTTCTTTAGCTTCTACATTTCTCTCACTACTCTTGCCCTATTTTCTCCCCACCGTCTATGCTACTTATTCTCTGTACCTTCTCCCCACCCTCTCCTCCCACTCCCCTGTTGCTAACCTTCCATGTGACCTCCATTTCTGTGGCTCTGCTCTTGTTTTAGGTGACCACTTAGTCTGCTTCTGTTTTAGGTGTGGATGTTAATATCTGTGAATGTGCTGTTCTTTTACTGTTCATATTTTTATCTTCTTTTTCTTAGATAAGTCCCTTTAACATTTCATATAGTAAGGGCTTGGTGATGATGAACTCCTTG
>PVKM010004535.1:0-51733 GCA_004027735.1 Carollia perspicillata
CGCATGCTGGGCGAGGTTTTGATGATGGGAGGTCAAGGAGGAGAGAGGGCCTAGAGCAAGACGCTCGGTGAAAGAGGAATCTGTAAGCCTGGCTGATTACCTGGCAGAGAGGGGCAAGGAGAGCAGTGGGACAAGCAGTGCTGTGGCGGAGCTGCCTTTGCAGGGAGGTCTTCACTTTTAGTGTAGGAAGGGGTTTTCCTGGGCGGGAGAGACGCTACAGCTCGAAGCCGGATAAGACGACAGGACTTCTTTTGAGTGGTGCCTAACTTAGAGCTGAAACTTTGAGAAGAGATAAGATCTCAGACCATCGTGGTGGCCTTAGAAAATTTTTATTCATAATGCGAGTGTTTGTTATTTCTCTTAGAAAACTTTGCTTCAGGAATACACAAAAATATGCCCGGTAGTGCTGCAGTATTAACTTTCCCTGGAAAATTCCTTATTATTACAAATCTGAAAGATTTTTAAAAGTCTTTAATATTTAAAGACTTGGTATTTTAGGATACAACAACAAAATTCTTATTTACTGAAAAAAAGATCAATACTGAAACCCCATGTAGGAGATGGGTGGTTCTAAATTTGAGATTATATGAGCATAAATTTTCTATTTATTAATACTATCTTCTGCATACTGTACAGAAATATAATATATAACATGGATATATTTTACAAAGTATACAACATTTGTATAATATGTATATATGCATTCTATAAACAGAATATTTGAGAGCCACTGTAGAGCCTATTAATTATAATGTATTTTACATGTGTAAGTACCATGAAATAATTCATTTTTACCCATTTGAACTGCCATGTAGGGAATGGCCCCCTAGGAACATTTTCTGGGGCTGTTATGAATGATGCCATGCTCAGAGATTCTTTAGAAACAAGCTTTGAATGAAGGTTAGTCCAGTACCTCTCATTTAGAGCATTGGAATAAAATGTCTTGTCATTGTCCAGCCATATCTACCTGTCAAATGAAATGTATTTGTTCGTTAGAGCAGCAAACAAAAAGCCTCTCCACTTGGGTCTGCAGAACAGGGGAGCGAGTTGAAATCCTCTGCCGGGTGGTAGACGCTGGCCGGCCTTGGCAGTCCGGAAGGGAGGGTGCGCGCCGAGTCCTCAGGCGGCCGGTTTTGTTCCCCGGGAGACGGCTGCAGTCAGTCATCTCCCACGCGGTTGGAAAAAGGCTTGTCTCGCTGGCGAGCAAACTGTTATTTAAGTACACAATCCACTCTACTACTGAAACAGTTTTGCCAAACTTATCCAAGTATTCTAACATGCTTAAAGGTGGTATAAATATCATTTATGGCTAGCAGTTTGCTTCAGACTCGACGGAATGTCTTCCTGCTGCCTGATCTAAGTGTCCCAGTTTACATTATGGCCTTTACTGCCTCTGTTTGATGGAGTGATCAGTAAAAATTTAATGACACTATAAAATAATAAAAATGTCATTAATTTACCACGGATCTCGGATGCAGTGGTTGTAAAGTTACATTAATAAACAGAATATTTTTTACAACAAAAAGCATTGTTACGTGGGAACGTATAAATAACACACATAAATTTAAGAGCAATTTTACTGTTAGCACACACATTATTATGGAATAGCCAATAAGTGTATAAAACATAGTATATAAAATTTTATTAAAATATACTGTGCACATCAAAAATTCAGCTTTTATCTAAGTGCAAAGAAAAGCCATTATTGTGTGCTTACTGTTTCATTGCCGCTCTCTCCCCACATCACAATTTTACGTTCGTTGCCAGTAAGAGGAAGTTGGTTTCTTTCCCTAGATGGGCACAAACCTCTGTTCTGTTAGTTATCTCGACCCATCCTCTGTCTCCCCTGATGCAAAGACAAAATGGATCAATCTTGCCATGGCAGAGGGCAAAGTTGCTAATTTAATGGAAAGTTAGAAATAATGCCCGAGGAGTTGACTGGTTTGTTCAGTGACTCTGGAAATAGGGATAATAATGCGGCAGTCTATCTGTCATCAGTGAGGCTGTCCCGTCATGGACTCCGATAATATGTGAAGATGATGGATGCCTCAGTCTTGGGGCTTGTACCATTTAACATTCATCAGCTCTCACTAAAGGGGACTTTTTCATTTAATATCTGTATTTAATATGCAGCATCTACTCATATATCATAATTTCAAAGCACTTAGCCAACAGTCCTACAGCAGGGCTGACTTTAATTTTTTTCAATAACTTTTATGTTGTCTGCATGTTTGTGACGGACAACGTGCAAGTGTCTGATCACATTGCTGCTTGTAAAATGCTCATTTCACTGTCAGCATGAAGACTGGGGAGTTTTCTTGGGGGGTTGAGATTAAGTTAGCATTGAGGTGTTTTGCTTATGTTTCCAAAATATCTTAACCTGGGAGCTATGTACATTGTGAGAGCTAATTCAAGTGCATGGAAAAATTTGGAGTTAAGAACTTGCGACCCACAGTCTGTATTTGTTCTGTATAGGGACATACCCACTGGCGCTTAATAGCTAGAAGTTGAAGCCCACTGGAACTACAGTATCCTTGCACTTCTCTGTGTGCCCACGTCCACATCCTGTATTTACTGCTCATATTCGGCCTCACTAGTACAATCTTTGCTTAGCCCAGCTGTGCAGAGCTACCTTGTGGACATCAGGCCCTCGTATCTTATGGTTATGCGGCTGGTGAATAAATATTCTGCGCTATTCTTTGAAGACAAGAGGGAAGTCTTCTGGGAGACGAGGTGGAAATTTATATGAAAGGGCATGGCTTTGCAGGGTCCAACTTCAGTCTCAAACACAGGTGCTTAATATTACCAAATATAAAATGCAGCCCCTGCCCCAAACCAATTTTTATCGTTGATTTAGTTTCTGACTATTTAACATGTGTTTCATGGAATATTCTTCCTTCACTTCTACTCTGGCAAAGTATTGATATTTTATAAGGAAAGCATCTCTGCAGAAGAATTTTTTTTCAATGAAGTCAGAAAAATGTATGATTTCAGAGACATCCTGAATGTGTTACTGGATGTTTTTGTTATGATTAAAAACAAGCTGATACTACTGAATTGTGAGTGCACTTCATTTATTTTATAAGAGAAAAGATATTATCATCATGTAAGCTTTGTTGTCTTAGGTTTTTACAAACCACGGCATGTAATTTTCCCTCCTCTCCTTCCTTGTCAAAATATTGATATTCTTTCAGGAACTTCATTTATTTATTTATTTATCTAGTATATTACGGAGAATATTTTCCTGTAAAATCAAAGAGAATGAATGACTAGAAAGATAACTTGAAATATGCATATTGATAGGCAGCAAGCACGATCTGTTGATTTTCAGAGAAAGTTGTTTTTCCCTCATGAAAACGCAGTTAAAGGTTGTTCTCCCAAGAAGGTTGCAGGCGTACCTGAAAGCTCCTTTTGCATTTAACTCGAGGAAAGCATTCACATGCAAATATTTGAAATGTGAAACAATGTGATAAAACAAAGGTTGAATATTTTGCTTTCCCTGGTACTGCTCATCTTTACTTTAATTCTTTTCCTTCACACCAGGACAACTAACAGTGCTACTTCCAAAATAGAAAGTGGCTGATTAAAAGCAGCTGTCCTGCCTCCGACAACGTGTGAAACACCCGCGTAGCCTGTGGCCGCTTTTTGCTGTGGTCCGCCTCTGGGTTAATTTGTTCGTGTGCGGCACTGCTCTCACATCAGGAGATACTGGGGAACCATACCTAATCTGCTTTTTATTTCCATTCTGTTTTGTATAAGTGTCGTATTTCAGAGGTGTCCCCACATTGTGACTACTCAGTATTACCCTGTTGGGGAAATGCATGATGATAGTTTTGCTGCTAATCTTTCATAGACATGGTGCTTGAATAAAGCAAGGTTTATGCTGTGTTTTCTTCCAACACAGATTTCCACATATCCCATGATGAAGGGGGACTGGAAGACTTCCTGCACAGTTTGACTGATGGGAATTAATTATAGAAATATAATGATATTCAAAAATAATCATATTAGAGAGCACAACGTAGTGAGACTGTATAAATGAGACACAGCCTCTATCAAGTAATTGTATGTTTGCTCCTTAAGAATATTTCCAAGTTTCTAAACATCTTACAGAAGAGAACACTCGGAGTGTTTCCATCTAATGCCGAACATGCTCAGTACAGAACTAGGTCACTGAACAATGGGCTGAACAGCAATCGGCACTCTCCTGCTGCATAATGCATTCAGTATAACATGCAGAAACCATTCCCGGAGCTGCAAGCTGCTATTTCATGTCTGTAAATTCACGCTGACATGACATTTAATATTGTTTCATAGTAATGAACAACAAGGTTTCATTCATTCATGAGCACAACACAAAGCCAAGTTTGAGTCCAGGGAGCAGAGGCAAGAAGGGGACACGCGCTGTGTTTCCGTAGACGAGAAGGCCGAGTTAATGATGGTCAGTGAGCCCTCTGCCACCAGTGCAGAGTGCTGCGGAGGGAGGACTCACGGTGATGTTTCGGGCTCCTGCTTCTGGAACAGCTGGTGAACAAGTGAAACACCTTTGGGTTTCCCTCCAGTGGTGGCAGGAGTATTTAACTTTCTTAGCTCAGTGGCTGACTGGAAGTAATATCTTCTTTTCATGTCCCAGGAAGTTACAGTTGAAACTCCTAGGCGAAATAATAGTGTTGATGCCATCATCTAGTCTGCCCGCTTTGAAACATTTGTTTTTGAAATCGCCTTGCATAAAATCCTGACTTGTATTTTTCCCAGGAATACCAGTGCAAATTACGATTGCTAAGTGGGAACATGCCTCCCCCATTAAATAGCAGTACGTATATTTTAATGGGAACCGTTCCTTCAGGTTTTGCACTTCGGGTTCAGACTTCTCGGTGGCATCCCTTCGATTGCTAGAGCAAATCCGACAGAGAGAAGGTGCGCAGTGCAGCGCGGGCACGTCGCCCGTCACAGGTTTCCTTTCCTTACAGGTACTGCGGTTCAGAACCTGTCCGCGCCGTCAGGGCTGTAGGAGGCTTCAGTGGACTCTTCCTGAGAGATCCTCGGAGCCCGAGAGGAGCAAAAATGGTGTTTGTAAATCCAAGTTCTGCCCAGTAAGCAAGACAGAAACCAGAAGGAAAAAGCGGCTGCTTTGGAAGCTAGAATAAGCCTCTAATTTTTCTTCCATCTAGGAAAGAACGCGCTTTGAGAATTTGGGGCCCCAGTTAACAGGGAAGTCCAGTGAAGATGGAAAGCTGGGCCCAGGCGTCATCGATCTTACTCGGCCAGAAGACGCAGAGGGTGAGTGGCTTTCCCCTGGCTCCTTTCTGCTGCTCAGGGCGTCTCTGAAGGTGCATTCGAGTTAGATACAGGATCCTGATGCTCTTTCTTGGGAGTACCAGCTTGGCTTTCTGGGCAAAGTAGGGGGAACGTTAGTCTCCATTGTATGTTGTGGTCGAGGACTTTGAGATGCAGCTGGGTCCTGTAGTGCTGCGCACAGCAATCCAAATACTCCAAGGTGCCATTTGAGTCTTAAGATGAAAGGACCCTCTGCGTTCCAATGAACACCAGAATTCTGTTTCATTCACTTCACTGTATTCTTGTAAAACAAGAAAAGGACAGACATACAAAAGAGGAATTTTTCAACAACAAATCAAGTGATCCGTAGTTACTATCAAACCATTTTGGGAAATCAGTGATGGTTTGAGCAGATCTAGCATAAAATTACTAATGGCTTGGGTGAGGCCCAGCCTGGGCGTGGGTGCTAACCATTACATTACTCAAGCCTTTTTGAAAGTCTGGATGGAAAGACTAGCTTCGCTCTGTGTGTTTACCCACAACTTTATCAATGCCTGTCTGCTCCTCTTCCCTTTTTGTTTGTTTGTTTTAAAGGCACAAGCAGCAAATCAGCGGACACTGCTCCCCTGAGGCAGGGTACAATTTATGGGTCTGGTCAGCACTTCAGCAGTGATGCTGCCTGGTTATTTACCGTGTCACCACAGAGCAGGGACCGGTCTTCCTGTTGGTCCTTTGGCAGAATCCCTCCCAACGGTCAGGGAAGATTAATTTGCTCTCCTCAGAATAACACAATACTTCCCCTATCTTGGGTCCTGGCTAAAGTCCTTCTTTACCTTCAGGGGAAGAATCTTTCTATTATCCCTTTTACTGGCAGTATTTCTTCCAGGACCTAATCCCTTGGACACACATGAAGACGTTTCGTAGCAGCATCTGCGGCAGCATAGCGTCTAGAGATGGCTGCGGGCCACCCCAGGCAGTTCGGAGACCCCTGGCGTGGGCACCAAGAGCTGGGCAGTGTCAGACATTAGGAAATACTTCACAGTTTCCAGGAGGCAAATTTTTCATACCAGTAGGAGAGACTGATATTTAATAATGATCCCAGGGAAAAGTATTAAAACAAATTCTGACTGGTATGTGTGTATTTGTGTATGGGGGGTGGTTTTGAAAGGGGGAGGGGAAGAGGAGGGAGGAGGGAGGGATAAAGAGGACTCAGAACCAGAAATGTACAGTCTTCTGTAAAAAATGTGTACCAATTTATTTATTGTTTATTTATTTGTTTGTTTGTTTGTATTTATTTATTTATTTATTCATTCATTCATTTATTTATTTTAGAGATAGGGCGAGAGGGAGAAAAACGTCAATGTGTGGTTGCCTTTTGCACACCCTCTATCAGGGATGTGGCCCACACCCCAGGCATGTGCCCTAGACTGGGAATCAAACTGGCGACCCTTTGATTCACCAGCCGGCACTCAGTCCACTGAGCCACACCAGCCAGGACAGTCACATTTTTATAGGCACTTAGCAGTGCGGATTTTTTGCTAGTGAAGACTGAGGTTCCTTAGCCTAGGGAACCAGTATTCAGGCCTGGCCCATCTCAATTTGGTTGGAAGATTATACCGTAAAGTAACTAAATCTTTGACCATATACAATGAAATAATATTTTCCATCACGTTAAAGTATTCAGTGTGGTCATTGTTCAGTAAACTAGGAGTTACAGAGTTCAATCTTCATTCCTGTTCTGGTAGAGTTTTCTTCATCTGTCACTTATCCTTCTTCGTGTGGTGTTTTACTGTATGACAGGTATAAATATAGTAAGTTACCTTTTAGTAATACTAATAATCCAGTTGATGATATTATGTTCTGTCTTAGTTAAAAATTATGGTCAGAGTTCTTAACCATTATGAAAGGAAAAAAAATGAAAAACCTAACTATAGGAAAAACATGTTGTATAAAAACATCTTTGGAAATCCCACTGAATGCCAGATTGTCTGGATTCAAACCAACTTTCTGGTTATTTTTTGGAGGGGAGTGGGGGCAAACATTTATCAAGCACTTATGTGCCAGAGAATGCATTAAGTTTTCTAACATACGTTTTTAAATTTAAACATCATGGAGCCCTGTAAAGAAGACATTATTGTTTCTCCATTTTACAGAGGAGAACGTCAAGGCTGAGAGCAGTGCAGGAACTGACCCTGGGTCACCAGCTAACGAGTGTGGAGCTGAGCGTTGGTCCCAGGCAGTCTCGCTCCCATCCCCACGCTCGTAAATACTGTGCTAGACTGCACGCCCTGTATGTACAGAGCGATACGTGGTGCCCTCCTCACTTTCCTGAACTAACTTCTCGTGACCTTCTTCAGTATGGCCCATTTCCTCTCCCCTAAATATAGCCAGTCACGCTGCACACAGCTCTCCTGTTCCTCTGTCACACATGGCAGCAATGCCTGGTGAGTGTAATCGTAGAAGGGCCATCATGGCCCGGGAGCTTAAGGAGCCTGTGCAGACCTCCCCTCAGCAGCCTGCCCAGGGTTGCCCCTGAGACCTCATGTGCTTTTGGGGGACTGCGAGTTCATGAATGGAGTCAAGTTACGTGCTGTGATAGCGACAGCAGCGCATGCAGTGCCTTTGTGAGGACTGCGGCTGCAGAGATGGGTAGCAGCCTTCTGCTGACTTCAGGGTATTTCCTGGCATCTGTTCAAGTGTGAGCTGATTGCAAATCCCGCTGGAGTTACAGTTCCTATTAAAGTCAGGGTAGATAACAGGTACTTGTAATCCTTGCTCCACTTTGCTCCTCTCCCTTAGCAGGAAGAGTAAGAAGGGACTAAAATGAAAGAATAATTTAAAAATGTATAAACTCCTATCAGTTTGTGGTCCTAAAAAGCAAGCAAGCAAACAAACGAACAATTTCTTCTGGAGTGCCTACTGTATGCCAGCCCCCAAACTAGACACTGGATGAACCAGAGGAAGCAAAACAGACATGTTCCTGACCGCTTGGAGTTGAAACTGTAGTGAAGGAACGCAGAAGATTTAAAGGAAAATGCATACATACAGACAGACAGACACAATTATCCTTGAGAAAAGCACTGAGAAGACCCAGCCTTCTCTGTGCCCCCCAGGCACCAAGCGAGGGCTGCCCAGGTGAGCCCACGTCAGAGGTGAGCTCCATGGCTGCAGCCCAGGGCGTTGTCCCTTCACAGTCCGTACTCGATCATGTCCACGTTTCCACTGCCTTCCAAACTGAAAAAAATATTTTTAATTTTCGGCTTTCCTGAGATATAATTGATATGCAACATTGTATACATTTAAGGGGTACAATGTGATGATTTTGTACACAAATATTTTGGAAAATGGTTGCCACAATAAAGTTAGTCAACACATCTATCACCTCACATAATTATCTTTTTTTGTGAGAAAATTGAAGGTCTACTCCCTTAGCAATTTTCATATGTATAGTACAGATTGTTAACTATGTCATACTGCACATTAGATTTCCGGAGGTGAGTCATCTCACAACCGGAAGTGTGTACCCTGCAAACAACATCTGTCCACTTTCCCCATCCCCACCCCTGGCAGCCACCATTCTACTCTGTTTCTGTGAGTTTGGCTTTTTTTTGATTGCACACATAAGTGAGATCATACAGTATTTATCTTTTTCTGCCCGACTTATGTGACTTGACATAATGCCTTCAAGTGTGTTGCTGCGAATGGCAGAATTTCCTTTTTGACGAGGGAATCACATTCTACTGTATCTGTATCACATTTTCGTTATCCACTCATCTGTCAATGTGCACTTATGTTCCTTCCATGTCTTGGCTATTGTGAATAATGCAGAGCAGCACTCTTAAGGGCCTACGTCCTCCCTCCAGCTTCACCCCGTCTTCCCGTGGGGCTTCTGAGGTGAGTCACGTAGAGTCGCCCTAGGAGATACGACCCCGTTCCAGCCGGGCTTTCCTGGAACAGGCCTGCCAGTCACGAAAACGCCCAGATCACTTAGTAAGCAACTTGTGGACCTGCTCCGCAGCTCTGAGCGTGGAAGCAGCGAGGGAAAGGTCACCAAAACAGGCAGCTGTGCATGTGTATTAACCACTCATCAAAATCAAATGACAAAACGATAAGCCAGGAAAACAGAAATTAAAAATATAAAAGGCAAATGCCTTCAAAATTTTATTTTTAAAGTCCAGCTGTTATTTGGCTTGAATATGACAAGACAGCATTTCTTGTTCACAGGGTATTTATAAAACTACAAATTCATTGGTGCGGGGGCTTAGGAAGCACGTCTAAGGTCTTGTTACGCTCGAGGCCCTGGAAGGCTTCGTGTGTATTGAACACGCAGAATTTGCTAGCTCTTAAATGGGACATGTAAGGAAGAGAGGACTCGATTAGTTGACTCTGTCACCATGGATTAAGAATGACAAACAGCTGTTTAAGTTTTTATGGGTTTTGCGCATGGCACCTCGCCTCCCCTTGTCCTCCGTAGGCGAGAGTGCAGTTCCTGTCCCGTCTCTCCTGATCTCAGGGCTGCAGAGTACAGCAGGAAAAGGCTCTGGTTGTCGGGGGATTTGGATTGAAGCTCTTTGGCTAATGATGGCAAACAAGGGACTAACTCCTCTGGGTTTAAGGTTCTTTTCTTTTAAAAGAGGTATGTTGAATTCCACTATGTCTCAGGTCCCTTCCAAATCCAAGATGACTACTAGGATCTTCATAAAACACAGAGTATTGTTTTTATGAGAAAGGCGGTCTTTCCGTAATAACGTCCATGTAGTTTTTTTTCCCAGAGAAATAAAAGAGGAGATCGATACCTTTGAGAGTATATATGAGCCACTTGCTGAATCGGGTTTTCAAGTCCCTTGATCTTTTCTGTTTGTTGATGGGAAGATCACTTCAGTAGCATTTCTCAAATACCTTTCACAGACAGGGGGCTCTCCCCTTTCTCTCGCCTCTTCCCCCAGTGACGTGAACAGTGGCTTACCTTCTTTTTTATATTCTTTCCATTCTGTTTTTATTTTCTCTCTCTCCTGCTGGGGGTCTCTAGAAGGATACTTTTTTCTTTTCTTTTGTTTTGCAGAATAGTTTGGGTAAGAAAACATTCTTGTAACTCCTACTTTAATTCTCAAATTCAGTGAGTGATTTTGTCCCAGCCTCACAGGGAGGCTGCACCTCATTTTCATGGAAACAGTGCCGATTGAGCTCTGAAAGGGAGGAGCAGGACGATCTGGTTTGGAACTGTAATGATGATGCCTCCCTGGCATTGAAAACCTGCATCGATTTGAATGGAAATGGATATGTGTACCAATAGTAGTCACTTTTAGAGCTGTTTTTCTCAGACTTGCTTAGAAGGGTTTTATAGATTTGTACTGAGTTTGTGAATTGGATCCCAGCCAAGATGGCCTTAACCTTTCTGAAAGCTTCATTTTTTCATTTTTTTTTTTTTTGGTGAACTTCTTATTGCTTCTGAGTTTTATATTTCAGAATAACTTTGTTATTGTCAACTTAAGCTCCCTGTTTATAGACAAATAACAGAGACTGCAACTTTTCCTCTTTTTCTCCTTAAAGAAATGCACTTTTTAATATGAATGTCTTCTCTTACAAATCCTGCTTACCCTTTGATCCGTACTCAGGAACTCTTTGAAGCTTTTTTCACTCCTTTTGCTTTCCCTGGATCCTTACCCCTGGCAGAAAGGCAGATTGATACGGGCTCAGTCGAGGCAGCAGAGGCGAGCTGCAGTGTAAGTTAGGTGGGATCGAAAGGCTACCACTGTTTTACTCGGAATGTAAAAGTCATAACTGGCCCAAGCCCACCTGAGTACAGTGCTTCACAGTGCAACACTTGTATTCTCAGAATTTCAAAAGGAGAGATCATCCAATTTTTAATTCCAGCCAAGATATCCCTTCTTATATCGCTGACAGGGGTTCATCTTGCTTGTGTTTAAATGCCTCTAATGGTCTAGTAACAGAAAACTGACTATTTCCTGAGAGGTTCATTCCAATTCCGATTACTAATTCTTTGTTATTTATAGCCCACATTTGCCTCGGCTTCCTCGTCATTTCTACGCATTGCTTCTAGGCTGACTCCTGGATTCTAACATAATAGGACTTACCATTTTTCCACATACCATCTTTTCAGATATTTGCTCAAGGACTAGGAGACTTAAATTCTACTTGTTTCACCCTAAGCAAGTCACTTTCTTTTCCTGAGTTTTCTCATTTGTAGGTGAGGAATTTGGTCTAGGTGATTTCTAGTTGACAGTCTTTTTTAATATTCTTATTTTATTTCCAAGTAATTGAAATCATTTACCTTTAAGTCAGTTAGAATGTAACAAGTATCAGTTAGGGACCACACCATTTTTTTAAATAAATGAAATTTATATATATATACACCATGGGTGAGATGTCTTTACCCAAGAAGGTATCCAAGTACTAGAGTCCATACCAGGAATACAAGGTGGGAAATTGCACGGGTTGAAAGGTAAAGCCCAGGTAAATCAAGAAGGAGCACTGACCAGAGCTGTGCTGTGGGCCTATGGGTCTGGCCTTCCATAACTTCCTGAAACAGTGTTTCCAGGCGTGCCGGAGAACTGCACAGGCAAGGCAGGCTCTCTGGAACCAGCAGGCTGAGGCCTGAGCCAGGGTGGGTAGCCAGGGAGGCCTGAAGCGTGGTGAAGACTGAGTAACAGCCACACAGGCTGGGAGATAAGCAGAGTTCACAAAGCCCTTGGCTCCAGACTAACTCTGTTGTATGAGTACCACAGAAATGTATTTTACTGTGGATATAAACAGTTTTAGAGGATCCTGTGCACCAGTTTATATCAGCACTATATATAAAGTGCAGCTCACTTAAACAAGCAAATAAACTTCTCTTAAAGATATATATTTGCTATGTCTTAAAAGCTCCCAAATAACTTTTAATGTTGGTAGAAAACAATTTCCATTGAGCTCTCCAAGTGATGGATAGTCCTGATGGGGCAAGAGCGTGGAATGTCAGGATTCTTGTATGACTCCATTCCCTAATACTCCATAAAGGGAGAGCAATCTACTTCTCAGAGGGGCTTAAGCTAGGAGGCCTAATCAAAGACCCAGGCTCTCTTTGGTGAGGAACCTAGCCCTGCCCAATAGCTGGCTTTTCACTGGCCTGCCTGCTCTAAAGATGTGTCAATGACAGTGTGTATAACCACCACACACATACACACACACACACGTACACACCTGCTTTGTGACTGAGTATCCTCTACCCCAGAAAAGAAATGCTTGTCTGTGCCCTTGCTGAATCACACAGGTGCATGTCCCAGTCTTGCTACACCAGCTGGGAGCTGAAAGACTTACACTGTCTACCATGAACATTAGACCCAAGACAAGAGCAGCCAACATTTGTTCCCAGTGGGACTGTAAAATCAGCCCATGCTTCATCAGGTATACATATGTCTGCTTCACATACCAATGCATTAGACCCTAGCCAACAGAGGTCTATCTCTGCATTTGGATTGACTGTATACCTCCTGAAATACGGACCTCATCTAGTTCCTTGTCCCAGAATCCTCTTCTCTTGGCAGCAAGCACCACTTCACTTCCCATCTACAGGGTATGGAATTCAGCGCAACTTTAAGTTGATGGGATTTTAAGAACTTCATGCCAATTTGGAGTGATCTTTAAATTCTCTCTGCCTAAGGTTAGAAGTGGATTTGAGACCAACCTTGCCCCCCTTCTTTTCAAGCTTTGATAACTGTGCTTCTAACTTATCCCCCAAAGTCAAGAATCCATTGGCATTGCATTATACTGGAGACTATTGCATTTAAGGGTGGCCTGTAAAAGTAACTCTGAACTAAAACTTAATATGGACAGAAGAATTTTGTAAAAGTTTTAATATATTCAACCACTTAAAATTTATACTAAAATACAAATTTGAGCTTACTGGTATATTGCTATATGTGAGGTCTGTCCAGAAAAAGTCCAGCCATTGTTAATATAAAGAGAATGGTTTACACAACATCGATATAACCTGGTAGCCAAGGAGAGTGGACTGGAATGCGCATGTGTGAACAATGATGACTTCATTGTACTAGTCAGTGAGGGCGGTAGATGCCCCTGAGTGAGCATGTGTACTGTGTGGCCATCGCATTCAAAATGACTGAATGAGCAAAGGAATGAATCTGCAGCAAATTTTGGTTAAGCTTGAACATTTCTCCATGGAAACTATTTGGATGATTCAGAAGACCACAGCTGTGGGCAACTGGTGATTGACGGTTTCGTCACAACAATGCTCCTGCTCATGCATCATGTCTCGTGCAGAGTTTTTTTGTGAAACATCAAATTACCCAGGTGACTCAGCCCTCCTACAGTCCAGATTGGGTGCCCTTCGACTTCTGTCTTTTCTCTAAACTAAAATCATCTTTGGAAGGGAAGAGATTTCAGACCATCAGTGAGATTCAAGAAAATACAATGGGGCAGCTGATGGCAATTAGGAAAACTGTGTGAGGTCCTAAGGTGCCTTCTATGACGGGGACAGAGGCATCATCGTCCCTTGTACAATATTTCTTGTATCTTGTATTGTCTTCAATAAATGTCTCTATTTTTCATATTACATGGCTGGATACCTCCTGGACAGGTTTTGTATATGTGTGTATATGTGTGTGTGTTTGTGTACACATTAAGTATATATACTTTCATGGCAGAGAAATCACTTCATATTGCTTTTAATATAAGCTCGCTTTTCACTGGGAAGGTTGATTCTGCATGGGACAAAAGGAAAGCGGAATGCTAATCCATGCTGCAGAGTCATGGAACTGTTACTGGGGGAGAAAGGCAAAAACAACTGTCAACAATCCTTGCCTTCCATTTGTTACTGTCTCGTAGTCAATAATCCTAATCCTCTGTTATTCCAGTGAAAAGCTGATTCATAAATTTACAAGATAATAATCTCTCTCTCTCTGGCTCAGACTGAGCTGCATACATAGTCTGGTTACAGCTCCTTCATGTGGGAAGCAGGGACATGAGATGGCCTTTTTTAGTTGTGTATTATAGAACCCCTTTAGAAATACATTTTTAGTTCTTGGAAAGAAAAGAGGCTCCATTAAGTGGTAAGTTACACTCCCCGGCTAACTTGTGGGTCCATTTTATCATTACCCTAACGAGCCGGACTGTACAGTGTAGGAAACATCACCCAGGTATGTTTAGAAAGACTAGAAAGGGAGCAAATATGTTTAAGTTAACCACTGCTATGTTCTTGGTACTGGAATAGACAGTCTACTACTTCTTTTGCCGTTGCTACTGCTGCTATTTCGAAGGGCAGTTGCTGCACAGTGAGCAGTCACTGTGCTAGGGAAGATACATTCCCGTTGAATCCTCAGGAGGATCCTGCCGAGCAGAAATATTAGCTCTCTTTTATAAGGAGCTAAAACTTCAGTTCAGGGAAGGGAAATAATTTACCCAAGGTTACATAGGAAACATCCATCTACAATTCAAACCCAGATCTGTGTAACTACATAGCAACTGAGCCACACCGGCTCCCATTTTTCTCCAAGATACATAGATGCAGTCGATTGCTTTTGTTGCAGTAGTTTTCCCTATTGATTTTCATTAAAAAGTAGAAAAATAAATGAGAAGTAGGAATTTGTAAAAAGATTTTTTTAATCTTTCAACCTATAGAAATATTAGGTACCTTTCAAATACTTTCACCAGGTTCACAGGGCACAAAAACCTTGGTGGACCATAAAATTGAGCTGGTTACCCCAAATCCTGGAGCCATCTCCTTCTAATATCGTCTATTTCCATAGCCCTAACATAATAAAAAATTAGTTTCTATTGCACCCATGACCTGCATCTCACAGTTTAATAAAAGGCAGATTCCTTAGAACAAATGAAACGAAATGAAGAAAAGAGACAGTTAAATTAATTTTGACCAAGTTGTTTAAAGCTAAGTCTGGATGCCACTGGAACAATTCAGTTGACTGTTTTACAAATCCATTTGGATGGCAAGTATGAAGCTTTGGGGATAGTTCCATTTGAGCTCATACAGTTTTGCCATTTCTTAACTGTGAGACTGGCCAGTTTAACTTCTCTAAACCTCTGTTTCAGGAATATGGATCAGACGGTTTTCGATATTCTTCTCACGTTAAAATTTTGTAATTTTATGAGCATATTTTATCCATTTCATGACTCTGCTGTCTAGGGAAGGTCCCGTCACATGCCTGTTTGAATACATGCTTCAGTTCGTACATATTCACACACACCCTACAGCATTACTATAACTTTCAGATTTAATGTTTCCAAAAAAGCTCCAAGTTGCTTCACCATCCTTTCGAGATTTCCTCAAATTAAGGAGGCTGGGATTTCAGAATTGTGTAGTATAGCAAGTCAATAAAAGAAGATTGGAACCAATGATCTCTGAAGCCCAAACAACTATGGGCACAATTTCCCATCCAAACCATTTTTATTTTACAAAGAGCTCCAGTAGGCAAGGTACTTAATAGAATATCAGAAATAAAATAGGATTTATTACAAATCCGATTCCAGAAATTCCCAGGTTCTAACATAACATGTAGACATCTGAGTCTCTCTCTAAACTTTTTACTCTCAAAGATGTCCATCGTGCTCTACTGTGACATTTCAGCACTTACCTTCTGCCAGCTTGTGTTCCGGACCCTGGGGAAGCAGTTAGGGTTAAGACACAATGCAGTCCCTGCCCCTTTGGGACGTGCAGTCTAGTGAAGAAGGAAGGCACATTCAGTTGGTAACTTGGATAAGATATAGTAAAGGGTAAGGTATAGGTAGGCGCAGGGTGCGGTGGGAGCCTAAAATACTTAGCCCATTCGTGAGTGTATGAATGAATGACCGCAAGGTGAACAGGAAAGGAAAAGTATGAATTCTTAGTATGAAACAACACATTGTGTAGAGAAGTAGAAGTAGTTCAGTATTTTAAAGCAAAAAAAATTGCGAGTAGAGTGTCAGAGATGGCACTGGAGACTTCTTAGGTGGGCAGGTCATAGACCTGCTAAGAGTTTGGACTTCATCTTTTGGGCATTAGGGAGCCATTGAAGACTTTTAAATATAGGAGCGGTTTTGTCAGCATTACATTTGTGATGGATCACGATGGTTAAAATTAGAAAAAATCTTTTAAGTTGGGACTAGGGACTCCAAACTGGAAGTAAGACTGTCAGCTAAAAGGCTCATCAGTCCAGCAAAGACAGCGAGCCCAAGGCAGTTGAGTGATAAGGTTGGAAGCAAGAGGGTGGATTTAGTGGTAACTTGGTTAACTGATGCTGAGGTTTGCTGCACCTTGGTTTGTAGTTCTTAATTTCATGTAGAGCCTATGGTAGTGTGTTGAGCTGGATGAATCCAGAAGCTGCTGAGCAACATGAATTATTTAGTCTACCAGCTTTTCACCAGCCTCTGTGTTCTCCACGGGAATCGACTTGAATCTGAGCCTGGTTCTCTGAAAACCTAGGAGGCCAGACCTATTACTGTCTTATTTCATTCACAGTAGTCTCCGGTTCAAACGTGAATGATGTCTTTCTGCCTGCTTCAACGGCCTGTAAGCCTTCCTCCTATGCATACAAGCGCCAAATAGATAGTAAGTGGAATATTTGATATTTGCTGTTACTTTCAGATCACTAAAAGAAAAGAATCACATAAGTTATCCCAGTTGCCCTTGGAGCCTAGTGTTGAACCAATATAAAGGACTCTGTTTAGCTATCTGTATAAAGCACATATAACTTGAGAATTAAAAAAAAAGTAAACACGGGCACCAAAACTGAAAGCAAGAGACTCTTGAAAATACAGACTGGTATATCACTGGTTAGAATTTCCTTCATTTTGCAAAGCCACGAGCCACATGCATCAGCTCACCACAAAGTCATTAAGCCTTTTTAAGCTCAGATGAAAAACATTAACAAATACCACAAAAGGCTTTAGTATAGCCCCTTTGTTCACTCACATATGGCACTTTATAACTCCTGCGCCACTCTGGTCGTGTGTTTGTTTAAGCTACCTCCATCAGGCTGGTCCTGAAAGAACAAAAGACATTTTGAGCAATCCTAAGCAGGAAATGGGCTAATCTAAACATGGTTTGTGACACTTTAAGTAGAATAGAAGGGGGAGGGATTGATTAGTCATTAATGTCCAATTGGCTCCATATGGATGTTGCAATAATAAAGCCCCTTTTTTCAGAGCAGTAGCAGAGTTATTGAATTAGAGGTTTATGTTTCCTTAGCGCTGACCTTAGGGAATTCCCTTTCGGTTCTTCTTGTTGATCTTTTAAGAGAATGGAGTTTCCAATAGGAAAAAATAGAAGCCTTCTCCAGGATAACACTCGCTCATAAGCCCGCAACCACGGAACGCAGTCATTCAGCATAATTCTAATCCCTGCTGTAATTTCAGCCGTTAGTGCTTTCTTTGCATGCCCTTGCATCTTGGGCGGGGCAGTATTTCTATGACCAATTAGATAGTGGCGTGAATTTCGTAGGGAGTGAGGGGCTCCTCTACTGCGCTTAGCCGTGCCAGGTAATATTCTTACAGGGTGAAAGCAATGTTCCAAGGAGCCGTGGGCTTTGAAATTCAGACTTATTTCAGATCACTGAGTAGTGACTGGGGAAGCTGTGGTGTAGGAGAAATGCACCGGACTGAAATTAGACCTACGCTCTAGGTCTGGCTCTGCTTCTTCAGTTAGCAGCTGGTTATTTTGGAGAAAGGGGACACAACTCTCTGAGCCTTGGTTTCTTCATTTATAAAATGGGACAAATATAGCTACCCTCCTGCCCATTTCAATGGATTGTAAAGAGGATTACAAAGATAATGTATTTACTACAAGCACTTTGTAAATATTATTATATGTAAAAAGTGATAAAACTGAAGCTGTTCCACTTTGGGCAGGGTTCTTCGGAAAAGACAGCCATGTGGGGGAAAACAGAAAGCAGCAGGAAAAGAGGACTGACTCCGTAAAGCAGCCCCAGGCATGAGTCTGCAGGAGCTGAGCAGGGCTGTTAAGAACAGGACACTGCATACCGCTCGTTCATAGGGTTGCCGGGAGTCACAGCCGACTCAGTGGCATGTAACACAAAATTACTTGGCACACCTCCTGTTCCTATCCTGTGAACTGATATCTGGTCTAGTGTAGTCAAAAAGGTGAACTGCTCTTTAAAGAATTACTTTGGTACTCTGATTAGTGACATGCGCTTCCAAGGTGCCCAGTGGAATTTTTTCTTTCCTTCCTTCCTTCCTTCCTTCCTTCCTTCCTTCCTTCCTTCCTTCCTTCCTTCCTTCCTTCCTTCCTTCCTTCCTTCCTCTCTCTCTCTCTTGTTTATTCAGTAGATTACTTGTTATAGATAAGTTCAATAATTGAGGTAAGGAGGATATTTGTTTTTAGTGAAATTAAAAAATCTTAAGGTGAAAACAGGACAGTGAAAATTTGCCTCTGGCTTTGCCTTGCATTGGACAGATGAAGAATTAACACCTTAATCGAAGTACCATAGGTAATTCACCTTTTGTTCCGGCACCACTGGTTTTTATTCTTTCACCGCCGTCTAGACCAGAATGGCTGTGTCACCCATATTTTGCGCTTGCCTTCTTTAACTCGTGGCATCTGTCAGTAGATTGTTCTTTGCTAACTTATCCAGCTGATCTCTTACAAAAGGCACAGGGAGCAGACCATGCTCTTCGCATCCCTTCTTCTCAGAAGATGGACACGTCATTTCCCTAATGATTAAGCCTCTTGCTCAGACACGAAATGTATTTTTCTGTGAAGGAAGTCACTAGGATAGCCATATTAGTAGTTTTGTTTTGTTTGGTTTGGTTTTGGTTTTTTTAACAAGAAGAAATCAAATTTGAATTCCAAGCAGCCTTCTTACAATGAAAGTAAATTCACATTCTGGCATGGACAGGAACGCGAAGTTTGCAGAACTTCCATATTCAGAGACAGACAGCTGTCAGCCATGCTTACAATACAGGGAATTAGACCTCTACAATATAAAGATAGATTTGGTAGGATAAGCCTGGTGAAAAAAATATGACCTGCATAATATTAATATACTCTTTATTCCTAATTGTTTATGCCCCTTTCTAAAATTCTTCCATCTTCTACATTTTTGTTTCTGATGCATGCATTATCATTTATTCTCTATCAACCCAAATAAGTCTAATGTATCTAACTCTTTCCAAAATCCCTCAGGAGGAAAACCAAGTATTCTGTTGATAGGCTGAAGTAGTCTAAAATACTGTGATTGTCAAGCAGCCCAGTAGTATATATTCATGTCTCTTTTTATTAATACTCATAAGCCATTTTGCCTTTTTTAACAATTCTTTTTGGAAAAAGAGATCTTTTGGAGGTCACAGTGTCCTGAAAATGCCATATACTCAGGCCCACAAAAAAAAAACAACCTTCCCAAAAAGGTCACTTTTGTTTGGTTGGTTGGTTTGCTGTTTTATTTTCATTATTTTATTACATCCTTAAAAAAACAACTAAGAGTTGAAGCAGTTTTATTTTGAATAGTAGTATCTTTGTTAACTAACTACTACAATTTGTTTATTCTTCAGTTATTTTCTCTTATGAATAAACCTGATATTCTTATATAAATCTGTTTCTGAAAAAAAGTTTTCATCTGTTTTGGGTGAGTATCTAGGAGTAGAATTGCTGAGTGTATTTTTCTTTATAATAAACTGCTAAATTGTTTTCCATGATGGTTATGCCAGTTCGCACCTCTGCCACCAATGTATGAGTTCCGGCTGCCCCGCATCCCTGCCAGCATTCAGTGCTGTGAGCCGTCTCAGCGGGTGGGGAGTGATGTGCCATTGTCGTTTTGCATTTCGTTTTCCTGAGTACTAACGACATGCATTTCTGTTCCCCGTGCTCATTGGTCCCCGCTGTATCTTCTTTCGTGAAATGTTTGTTCAGGTCTTTTACCCAGTTTTAAATTAGACTGTTTGTATTTTTTGTTTTTGTGAAGCCCTTTATGTATTCTCAATACAAGGTCTTGTTAGATGTGTGCATGGTGAATACTTTGTCCAGTCTGTGCTGTGACATTTTGTTTCTTTAACAATGACTTTTGATGAGCAGGGTCTTAATGTTGATAAAACTTACTTTGTCACTTTTCTTGTCTATTTAGTGCTTTATATGTCATATCTAAGAATCTTTTCTTATTCAAAGGTCACTAAAATATTCTCCTATGTAGTCGTTGAGGAGTTGTCATAGTTGTTGCTTTTGGTTTTGCTGTGATTCACATCCAATTAAATGTTGAGTGTAATATGTGCTAAGAGATCAAGGCTTACTTTTTCCATACATTTATCCAGTTTCTCTAGTGGGTAGAGGGTGGGTTCCTTCTTTCTTTCTGCTACGTAATATTCCATTGTGTAAACAAAGCACTATTTGTTGAAAAGGTTTCATTCCCCACTTTAATACGTTAAGTCTTCACTGAAAGTTGACCACGTACGTGAGGGTTTAACTCTGAACTCTCTATTTTGTTTCACTGATCTGTTTGTTTAGGCTTTATTCTGGTTTCTAAAATGTCATACTATTTTTTACTGTAAGTCTTGAAATGAGGTAGGTAGTTCGAATCCTTAAACTCCATTTAAGTTTGTCATGGCTGTTCTTACCATTTATTTTTTACATAAATTTAAAAATCAACTTGTTAATTTATTAAAGGAGTCTTTTGAGAATTTCTGCTGGAATTGGGTTGACTCTATAAATAAAAATGGAAAGAACTGACGCCTTAACAATATTGAGTCTTCTGAGGTCATGATGCCCTTCCTGCATTTACACAGGCCTTTGATTCAACTCAGAATGTTGCATTGCATTTAGCACATAGGTCTTGCATAATCTTTTGGTTAAATTTATTCGTATTTTATTTTCTGATGCGATTATGAATAAACTTTAAAATATTCTCTAATTTTTTGATGTTAGTGTATAAAAATTAGTTGATTTTTGCATTTTTATTTTATTTGTTTTTGTTTTATTGTATATAGCAATATCAGTAAATTCACTTTAAAACTAGTACATATTTTGTAGATTACTTAGGGTTTTCTATGTAAACAATTATATTATCTGTATCACCCAATTCAGGTAATTTTCAGCCAGTGCTTCAAATATTTTTAGTTATGATTCCTTCTCTTCTCTTTTTCTGCAACTTTAGTTACATATATTTCAGGATACTTAATATTGTTCTACATATTGTTGGGTCTCTGTTTACTTTTTCAGCTTTTTTTCTTAATGTTTTGGGGACTATTTGATTTACTTTCAAGTTCAATGACCCTTTATTTGCACTCCCAACCTCTGTGAAGTCTCTTCAGTGAATTTTCATATTAAATATACTTTTCAGTTCTAGAATTTCCATTTTTTTCTTTTGTTTTTATGCTGAGCTTTCCCCTTTCTATACATTCATTATGACAATCTTTTCATTTATGTCCTTGAACATATTTGTAATGATTACTGTAAAGCTGTGTATACTCATTACACAATCTGAGTCTTCTCATTTTCTCTTCCTGTTGACATTTTTTATTGTTGTCCTATTACAGTTGTTCCATTACAGTTGTTCCAATTTTCCCCTTTGGTCTCCCCTGTCCCTGCTGTCAATCCCCACCCTGTTGTCCATGTCCCTGGGTCATTCATGCACGTTCTTTAACTAGGCCCTTCCCCTTCTTTCCTCCCTTATCCGTCTCCTCCTACCCCCTCCCCTCTGGTCCCTGTCAGTCTTCCTTGTTTCCATGCCTTTGGTTCTATTTTGCTCGTTTGTTTTGTTCATTAGGTTCTGCTTATGGGTATTTGCCTTTTGATGCCTGGCTTATTTTATTAGCATAATCCTCTCCAGTTCAATCCATACTGTCTCGAGGGTAGAGTTCCTTCTTTCTTTCTGCTACCTAATATTCTATTGTGTCAATGTACCATAGTTTTTTTATCCACTCATTTACTGATGGGCATGTAGGCTGTTTCCAGCACTTGGCTATTGTAAACAATGATGCTATGAACATTGGGGTGCATAACTTCTTTTGGATTGGTGTTTCAGGGTTCTTAGGGTATAATCCCAGCAGTGGAATCACTGTGTTGACTTTTTTTTAAAGATTTTATTTTTATTTATTTTTAGAGAGAGGGGAAGTGGGGAGAAAGAGAGGGAGAGAAACATTAATGAGTGGTTGTCTCTCACATAGCCCCCACTGGGAACTGGCCTGCAACCCAGGCATTCGCCCTGACTGGGAATCGAACTGGTGACCCTTTAGTTCGCAGCCCGCCCTCAATCCACTGAGCTACACCAGCCAGGGCTGTGTTGACTTTTTTTTTCATTTGTTTCTGGGTCACATTTTCCCAGTTGTTTGAACAAATAGTAATTTTTTATTATGTATTATACATTGTGAGTTATAAATTGTAGAAACTCAGGTTTCTATTATTTTCCTCTATTAAGAACATTAACTTTTGTGCTAGAAGACAGTTAAAGTACTTGCTGACCCTGCTGAATTTGTAGAATAGCTAGAATGCAAACAGAAAGTCGGCCTTAATTGGATGTAATGTGTCAGAAGATGCTATGAAGATACTAGGCAGACTGGGGAGTGTCTTCATGGAAGAGCAATGAAAACAGGATCTCACTCAGCGAAGTTTCTTTCTTTCTGGGATTGAATCCTCTCCAGTTTCTTCTTAATTTTGGTAGATCTTAAATGACTTCAAATGGTGCTTTTTCACATTTTTCCAGTTTGTAATTTTTATCTGCTTGCGGGTTTGTCTTATATAAACTAGTATACCATTACCAGAACTAGAGCCCAGAAGAGAATCTTTTGTGCCAACATTTCATATATATCACATTGTGGCTGACAAAATGTAACTTTTAATGGGTTTGTGAGGAAATATTTATTCATTTTATTTTTTTCTATTCTTCATTATCAATTCACTAGTCATCATTGAGACTGTTCACTGGTAATTCCCCATTAAGTTTCCATTTTAACTTCTTCTAGGACATATTCGTTCATGTCACTACCATGCTTAATTACCTGAAGGAATTCTTGGCTCGGCATTCAAGGGTATTTAGCAATCTGGCCCCTGCTTACTTTTCTAATTTCATCTTTTAGTAATTCTTCTACTTTTTCTGTAAGTCCAAGCCATAGCCAGCTTCTTTTTACTCCCTAAAACCTACCATGCTTTTGCTATGACTGCGCTGTTGTTCCTACTGATTCTCCAGCCTGGAACGCTTTCACACTCGCACCTGCTGGGAAATTCTTCCTCTTCCTCTGCGTCCTCTCAAGCACCACTTCCTCTCTGAAGCCTTCCTCATATTCATCTCAGTCCATTCCAATAACATGAAGAGCTTCACTTCCGGCATAGTATTTTAAACTTACCTTTGTTAGTACTTACCCTGTTCTGCAATTTTCTCTTTGTGTGCCTCTTTCTCTCACTGGACCAAATTCCTTAAAAACAAGGCCTGTGTGTTATTATTCTCTGCACACTCGATTACTGGGCACATTCTAGAACTAGCCAGTAATCTCTATGGTGAGAACGCACACAGAAACACACACCAAACACTTACTCATTCACTCACATAACTCTTGGAGTTTACCCAGGAAGGGGCCTCTCTGGGATTGGTTTAGGACCATTGCCATCGTCTATGATGGTTAAACTGGACCCACCTGGAAAAACTCAACTTTCTTCCCTTTAAAATCATTCAAATCACAGATTCCTAAGAAGGTCTTTGCCTTTGCAATTTCTATTTTCTCCCCGTGCTCTGTCTTTCTTTATCTAACTGAAAGTTTGCCTTTATACAAACTGCGATGTGGGAGATGACAGGCGGATCAATCAGTCCGAGCCCCCCTTGGCGAAGCCGGACAGAGCAGGAGTTCCTGGAGCACAGGTGACCAGTGCGCCTGATGAGGCTCTGCTGACCTCCTGGGCTTTCAGTAACTGTCAATAAGACTGCTTTAGCTGGTAATTAGACTCTCAGGTCAGCTGGAAGGTGGTAGCCTTCAGGTACATAGCTCTGGTTCTAGGCTTCCTCCAACTGCCTTCCATGAGAGGACATGTCATGAACAGTGAACTCACAATAGAATCCCCTGTTATTAAAAGTAAAAGAAGCTGCCTCATAGAATTGCAAGACATTCCCTAGGACCACTCTGGATTCTAACACAGAGCATTGGCTATTTTAGGAAAAAGTGGCTTTTAAAAAAGAAAAAAAACCTTGATGTTATTTTTGAAAATGAATGAAGCAGTATGAAACCACACTTGATATGTAGATTTTAAAGTTAATTAGAGCAGCCCTGGTTGGTGTGGCTCAGTGCACTGAGTGCTAGCCTGCAAACAAAAGGTTGTCAGTTTGATTCCAAGTCAGGGCAAATGCCTGGGTTTGGCCCAGGTCCTCAACAGGGGGTGCCCAAGAGGCGGCCACACACTGATGTTTCTCTCCCTCTCTTTCTTCCTCCTTTCCCCTCTCTATAGAAATAAATAAATAAAAACTTTAAGAAAATAAAGTTAATTAAGACAGAAAGTGGTTTTAGGCTTCAGCTATTCAGAATAATAACATACCTTCTGAAAACAGTTTTATAGTATTCTATAGAATTTTCCTTATCTGTTTAAAAGGGCTTTCATAATATATAATCTCCATTTTTAATTTCTTTTTAAAAATATCATTATTTTTAAAATTTTATTTACTTATATATAGAAAGAAGAGAAGGGAGAGAGAAAGGGAGGGAGAGAAACATCAATGTGCGGTTGCCTCTCACACACCCCCCTCCAGGGACGTAGCCTGCAACCCAGGCATGTGTCCTGACAGGGAATTGAACTGGTGACCCTTTGGTTCACAGGCCGGTACTCAATCACTGAGGCACACCAGCTGAGGATCCATTTTTAAATTTCTTAATTTAAATACACAAAGCCAGTTATATGTATTTCTACTGTTGCTATAATAATTCCCTAACCATTTTGCTTCATAAAGCAAAACTTGGGAAAACTGAAGGACACTTTCTAAACATTCTTTTGATTTTGTGGCTTAATACTGTCTTAAAATCCTGAGTCTGATCTGATATCACGTCCAGCTTGAAAATGATTTCAAACTGTGGTCTCCCTGGGTAAGTCTCTTCTTTCCAAACCGTGGTTCACTGACAGCAACATTCCTAGTTTTGCTTAGGCTATCCCTATTCTTTTCTCAATTAACTCCCCTTGGGAGAGAAAGGAGGCAAAAAAAAGAGATGTGTGCATGAATGACCTGGAACATTTTCTGTTTTCCCTTTCTTAATTTGTATTTTTATACCACATACTGTGCCTGAATCCTGCTGGGCAATGGATTCAGAGTCAGCGTCAGGAAGACATTATGCACCGCGAGAGAAAGAGGCCAGGTCAGTGGAGGGCAGTTGGTGGGGCGGAACCTGATCCCTCTCCCTTGGAAAAAGGGGAAGTTCAGTAAGACAGAAGAGAGTGGAAAGGATGTGCTAAGACTGTGGGGTGGACTGAGAGGGAAAGAGATGGTCCTATCTGGACGTATCTGGGGGAGTCAATTAGTATGGAATTGAATCTCTACTAAACCAGAATCTAAAAATCTACCATGATCTCTGTGAGCCTGTAGGAGATTAAAATGTCTTATTTACAATGAAAATATACACTTTTCAATGAACACATAAATGGAAACGGACTATTTGGTCTTGCTGGAGGTGGAGAGAAACTTAGAACAGTAAGAGCCGATCTCAAATGTTAATCACCTGTGGCACAGTAGTTAACTTAGAATAATATGGAAACATTTTTGCATACGGCATTCTCCACAAGCCCGTCCTCTTTTATGTGTATGCATGCAAGTATATAAATTGCCGAATCCATGTCAGTTGTAAAGTAATGGCACCGAGGGCATCATAAATTACCGTGGTGATCCTCAGGAGAAGACACTGTCATGTCTGAATGAGTGTTTCACTTCCAGAGTAATGTATGCCTTCATCTGGCCCCGCAGTCAGCATATTGCCCTGTGTTGATGGATATTGTCAGCTGGAAGCTACACTACATTTCACTGCACAATAAACATGGCTGTCAAACCCATATAAAGTGAAATCAATTTATCCTGTATGGTCAGTGCATTTTAAATGAAATTAATGTACTGTGGGTATGGTGGCAAAAAGGTAGCATATTAGTTATGCATCTCGGGGTCTGAGTCTTTTCATGTGAGGCATCGTCTGTCTAGTAGTCCTAAGAGAAGGCCTGTTTATAAAACAGGCTATTTTCTCACGGTCGTCAGAAAGTGGCCTCCCTGCTCTCCTTCGTGTTGAGAAAAGAATGAACAATGCTGTCCAGTTTGAACCTTTTATCATCCTGTCTTTTGTTTGAAACGAATGATGCCCATATTTGCCAAATAATAGTGCACTTTAATGTTCTAATTTATTCCTAGCTCTGACACGAACAAATTTCTACATAATCAAGGTATCTGGAAGTAGAATAGAAGGGCCAGAGATTGATAGGGTCATGTCGTTCCTGTATAATCACTCCACTGAGCTGAAAGGACTTACTTTTTCCAAGAGTAGAAATGTTGGTTTTAATGTATATTTTGCTTCTAAGCTTTTGGAAATAGGTTTTCTGCTTTTCGCATCAGAAGCCCTGGCCGGCCATCCGTCCAGTGTTAGGTTTCCCGAGAGTCGTTCTCAATCTCAGGGAGACAGTGGGTGATTGCAACACTGGAAAGCACACATCCGTGCGTCGTGCTGGCGCGTGAAAACACGCAAGAGCTATGTTCACTCTTTCAGTGGATTTATTCAGTCGTTCCTTCATTGAACACAATTTACTAATTGAAACTCTACCTGCCAAGTGCTTTATTGGAACCTAGGAAAACAGCAGTGAACGAGAGCCGGTTCCTGCCATATCCTCAATGAGCTTTCAGTCCGGTGCGTCACTAGAGTCACCTTTTCGGGAACTGGAAGACAATATCAGGAATGTAGACATAGTTTTGTAGGGGCCTGCTAAAGACCTACCCGTAAACAGCAGGAAGAGATATCAGGACGGACCCTTGAAACACAAGCCTTTTAGTCCACTACTTTGGCATATGAGTTGAAGATCCAACAGTCTTTTACATAAGTATTTATCGAGTGTCTGTTACGTGGGACATCCTGGGGATACAAGAATGAGCACAACATGGACACCAAATTTAGGGGTCCCGTATTCCTGGGGATGGCGGGAAAAAATTAGAGATACATAATCACATAAACAAGTAAGTACTTCGGAGTTTATAGCATAAAAGAAAGGAAGGAATGCAGCCTGACACCGGTGCGAACGCTGTTGCTCTGGCCTTCCCGTCTGTCTGACCCACTCTCCCCCGATTCACAGGCTAATTCTTATTCATTCTCCAGGCTCAGCTTAGCCTGATCTCTCCCAGGCAGCGCTGGCTGACTCTCCTGTCTGGTGCCTTCTTGGAAACCTTCTTACTTCAATGTTGCATCCACTTACCCCACACATGGTGATCATTGTCTTTGGGGTCTGTCTCCCCTCTGAACTGTGAGCTACTTAAATGCAGGGGGCTGTTTTATTCACCTTCCTATCCCTGGCACCTGGCATAAAGCTTAACTCATAGTAATTGCTCAATTAATATTTTTATTGAATTAATTAATTCATGAAACATACCACACTTGAACAGGCCTCGAAGGATGAGTGGGACTTAGCGTGAAGAGGTAGGAGAAGGGGCTTCCTTTCAGGCATTGAGAAGAGCACTGGCCAAGGTGCAATCCTGTGAAAGAGAGTTCTGTCTGAGGGAAAGAGACAGTTTGAAGTGGGTGCAATATTTTGGCAAATGGGACTCTGCTCTTAAGGGGAGGTATGACAGCAGGATAGCTTCGCACACAGTAATGCCCGTTATTGCTTCATTAGCACCTGTGCGGGTTGTTTTGTAAAAATGTTCTAGGGGTGTAAAAACATGCAACATTAATTCTGCCCAGTGTGTCTTTGAGGCCTATGTCAGAAGGGCCTGTAGAACTGTCATCTGAAACTGTCTTCTGCTTCCAAGATGTCACTTAAAAAGAAGAGAGGGGCCTAAGGAAAGCAGCTGAACCAGGCGGTAAGCTGTGTTACATGATCCAGATAATAATGCTTTGCACCCATCTTGTTCTTCCTGCCCTGACATTACAGGAAGTAAAGCAATGAATGGCTCTGCAGCTAAACTACAGCAGTATTATTGTTGGCCAACAGGAGGCGCCACTGTGGCTGAAGCGCGTGTCTACAGGGATGCCCGCGGCCGGGCCAGCAGCGAGCCACACATCAAGCGACCAATGAATGCATTCATGGTTTGGGCGAAGGATGAGAGGAGGAAAATCCTTCAGGCTTTCCCCGACATGCATAACTCCAACATTAGCAAAATTTTAGGTGAGTGTAGCCGCTGAGGCTGATCTCTTACCCCACGAGTGTCCCAGGAGTGAAAAGCAAGGGCAAATTTGACAGCTGAGGGAGACTGTGGTCTGCAGAAGTTGGATACATACAGCCCTTCAAGCTGCCACAGGAGACTTTGTCACCACTGCTACGTCTGCTACCCCAGAGTGTGCCACTCGGGTTTGGGAATCGTTACACCCGCAAGGTGCCAGGGCAGGACTGACTAAAAACTTCTTGCAGGGACAAAACTATTTATAGTATGGGTTAATACTCTGAATTTGGCCACTCTGAGAGGTCACTGCCACACAGCAACCCTGGAGACAAGCTCCATCTCCTTTTCCTATTCAGTCTTGTTAACTCATAAGCTGCTGTGAAACGTGGGAAACACAGAGCCGACAGTGTTCTGCTTTCGTATTCTTGCTGCCCACGTCCCTCTGAAAGGACTCATCAAGGACTTAGAGGTGAGCCTCGAAATAGTGTCAAGTTCCTGGAGTGTAGAACAGTGCCTCTAATGATAACTTCAAGACTCGTAAAATAAAACTGCATTTACTTTAATAAGAAGTGACTAGTTCACATTTCCTAGCAGCGAGCTGCGCACGTTAGACCACAGGGCAGAGGCCCATTTTGCGGTGAATTGCCGGAGCGAGTCTCCCGTTTCTCAGGATTAAACCCAAGCCTTGTTCTATTAGTGCAAAGCTCGCCTAGCGCAGATTATACAGTTTGGAATTATTGTGCTCAACATATTGAACGTATTTTATTCAACATGCAGCATTACGGTCAACATGTTTCCTCTTTAAAAAGAAAAAACACAGAAGGCACTGTTCTATTTAAGCTGTCATGATGTGACAGAATCTCAAAGGGAGCCGTTAAAGAAGCTGAAAAACATTAGAGACTTAAACTGTGGTTTTCATTTTTTAAATGTTTTGTTCAAAAGCAATAAATATTTAACCTGAGCGAATATCAGTGATCTGGACATACACAAATACACATGTTTTGTCACTGTATAAATAATTTAACTCGATTCCGAGACATTTTGAGGCAGCGACCTCTAAGAAAATTTAAAACATACATACATGAAATAGTGGTGAAATGTTAAAATACAAATTTCCCTTTTTTTCCATTTTGACTTTTGAATTTCACGATGGATAGTAAATGCCATTACAATTAAGTTTATTTTTAGAGTCTCGGAGATAGGCATAGGGGTATTATTCCTTCTAATTTAAATACCTTTCAAACCCAAATGTTCCCAATGTATATATTAAATTTTTTTAATTAATAGACATTCAAAAGAAAACCAGTGTTTCTCTGTTCTTAAAGCTTGATATCTGACTTGGACGTTTTTTTTCCATTTTCGTAGCAGCATGAGTAAGCTCCCATCTGGCCACAGAACGTCTCTGTTCCCATTTTGGCAGCTGCGGGGAATTTATATTATTGGTGTGCATTCTGTGAAAAAATTATTAAGAATATAGTGAGTGCATTCATTAAAATGTAAACTTCCAAGCACAAGAGCACCAAGAGTCCTCTGTTAGCTGGGGCTGGAAGCCGCTGGGAGCCGGCAGAACGCCGAGCGGCCTATCTGCCCAGACGGTCTGCAGGACTCTCGCACAATCGGGAGCGAACAGGGATGGATGTGCTATTAGCGCAGACCAGGATGTTGCTGGCTATGGAGAATATTTGTACAACTTTTCCATTTGTTTATGTATGAAAAATCTCCACCAAAGAATAGCTCACATCCAGTCAGCACAGCTGTTACCGCTTTATTCACCAGCGAGACACAAAAATGCAATTTGATACATGTAAAAAAACACATCCCTTCTTCGTCAAGTGTTTAGATAATTCTTTATAAACAATATTAGAGGAGTGAATACTTTTTCTTCTTCCTGTGTAAACCATATTAAAAATTTTTGTACGTTTATTGGTAAAGCTTTGAATGAACGTTTATAGTACTTGAAAATGGTATATATAATTCCAACTGTACCTTCCGGTTCTAAAATTGTAACTTCTTAAGTAGAGTTTGGGCTTTTTAATTACCCTAGGCTAGGGGAGGCAGTGAGCTGCATGGTGGGTTTTAATACATGGAAGGGTATCCCATCCACTGACATCGTATCAAAGGATGGCTTTGCTAAAGATGCTTGTAATGAGAGAGAGGTTTGAATTTCTGGACCAAGAAAGCTTTTCCCGAGACTCCTGTCACACTGAAAGTGTGCTTGTGAAGATTAGGTTTTTAACCCTCTTGAGAGGGACAGGCAGATGGGGGTGGGGGAAGACTTTGCTGCTGGAGAGGATCTTTAAGCAATAAAGACATGTTTTAAAACAAGACACTTACTGTAACACCAGACTTTAAATTATTGAGAGAAATAAAGGCATCACATGCAAAATTGGTCTCTGTTCTACATTCTAAGGGACTAGTTGTGAGGCTCAATGGTATGTGGTAATAGGAGCCATTCAGAGCCCAGGTGAGTGGAGCAGCGGAAAGGTAAACCAAGCTGTTTGCCAAGAATATGTTGCCTTCCCCACTTGGGGACTGAAGGCTATTTTTATGTCTAGGGTCTCGCTGGAAATCCATGTCCAACCAAGAGAAGCAACCTTATTATGAAGAGCAGGCCCGGCTAAGCAAAATCCACTTAGAGAAGTACCCGAACTATAAATACAAACCTCGACCGAAACGCACCTGCATTGTTGATGGCAAAAAGCTCCGGATCGGGGAGTATAAACAACTGATGAGGTCTCGGAGACAGGAGATGAGGCAGTTCTTTACCGTGGGGTAAGTGCTCCTGACTTGGCCGCCCGGGCCTCCCCTCCCCAGTAGGTAACCTCAGGATGGCTGTGGGCAGCTCACTGGGGAAGGAGCTTGGGGAGGGGAGGAGGTGGTCGTCTTCCCAGGGCCCTGAGCTCACAGCCTTGCAGCCGGCTCCTGCTGGAATCCAAACCTGCAGCAGGTCGCTCCCAGCGGATCACCCCTGTCCCTGTCGCCCAAACTAATCGGAGATGTTCAGTGCCCACACACACAGTTTCTGGTAGTTTATTTAAACAGACACACAAGGAGGAAAAAATAAAAACTAAACTTAAGAAATCCCCAGAAGCTTTCCAACTTCTCTGGGTGGTGCTTCTGACTCTAATCACAATAGTCTGCTTTTGTTGTGGGATCTACCACAAGATAATTGGCCTTGACATTGGTTAGAGGACCTCATTTTTGGCATGAGATCCAGAACTCCTGTTGCAGTAAATTATTCTGTGGTGGAAACAGTAACAATGTGGATTTTCTTGCTTAAATCAAAAACTAGACATGTTTTTGATATCTTCAAGTCTGATTTCATGTCATTTTGTTTAAAAATTAGGTAATAGATTTCTGGTATAAATTTCAACTTGGCTGACTGGCTGTCTGCATTCAAGGGAGGCCCCTTGAAACCACAGTAGTCAGGATAAGTGGGGACGCAGATGCCTGGAGGTTCCAGCACACCCAGACCTAGAAGCATAGGGAGGGGGTGGGGAGTGGGGGGGCCCGGCTGTTCTGGAGGTACCTGCCTGAGGCAGCTGGGATCAGATTGGGAAGACACTTCGGAAGGAGCTTGAGGGAGAAAAGTACAGTACGTAACAAGGAGGCCGTAGTCGCCGTTAACTGGGCAGAGAATTGTGGAGCTCGCTCTGCCAGGGTAAGAAGAAAAGAAATCCGTATCTTAGAGAAGAAGTAAAGAGCTAGTTGGTGTTGACGGCACTCAGAAAATAGCCTCACGCAACAAAAAGTTGGCTTCCGAATCATGTATTTAAAAGCATAAACTTAATTCGGAATAGTAAATAGTCAAAATAAAAACAAACAAAAAAGCTAGCCAAGGCAGTCTGTGGCGTGAGTCTGCGACGTCACGTGCTAGAGTGCGCGGGGAGGGCGCGGGCCTCTCCGCCAGTGAGGTTCCGGTGCAGGCTGACTGTGCTGCCTGCTCAGGCCGCGCTTTAGCTTCTCTAAGCGTCTGTGTTCTCAGGTGTGAATGAAGCAAATAATAATACCTATGGCATAGGATTGTCGAGAGGTTCAATGAGGCAGCCCTTGTGAAGTACTTGATATAGTGCTTACTTAGTACAAAATCAGTGAAGGCAAATTCCTGTCATAGTTACTATGAAGTATGGATTTACTATCATAGAAAAACTTTCTATGATATTACACTAGATAATCAGTGAATTTCTTTCCACTGTGGCAGAACCTTTTTAAGGTAAAGGAGGCTTAAACCAGTTTATAAGGATCCCAGTCTAGTGACAGATAAAGACTCACCAAAATAAGATCATCAGATTCCCCTGTAATATCATTGTTTGCATTTTTTAAAATAATGCTTTTAACACCAGAAGTATAATGCAATGTAATTGACCTATTCACATGCTAACTAGAGGATTTATGAAAAATACCAATTCATGGTGCACTGTAGGAAGTATAGTCATATGAAACAAAATACAAATTTAAGACTATGTGATAAATGTCTTCTTTTAATCCTGATCGTGTATGTCTGAGACTGTATGTAATCTCTTTTGAACAGAGAATCAAAAGTTTAAATTTGAGATGCTTTGTGATTCCCACCCTTCTCTCAATCACGCCCCTGTGAATGTAGTGAGACATAATGGGTCTCCTCGCCATAGTCTGGGAGGCTATCAAAGGTACCATTTTAGTTCCTGATACTTATTTGAAAATCTGAGATGCAGTAATTCTATTTAATTGAGATCCCTTTACCAAAGGGTATGTTGAAACATTTCTGGATCAAAATATCTCAGCACACAATATTGCTTGTGGAATAAAAAATAAAACAACTCAGTTACATGTAGCATTTATTGAGTGTCAGCTGTATACTGTATCTGTGTTTTAGATATACGAACCCCATAATCCTCTCAATAAGATAAGAGAAATGGAGGCTGCTGAAAGGTGAAAAAGAACAAAGGTTTAAATCCAGGTCTCTGCCTCCTTCCTGCCACACGACTGAGGACTTGTCCCGACGGCGTGGGCCTCCAAATAAGCCTCAGAGCCCTATTTTGGCACAGTCATGAGTACAGCTGTGCTCTTTGAGGAAGAGCTTCTGGAAGCCGGACAAACTGAGATCGTTGGTTGTGGTATATAGCGACATAAAAGGAGTTTAAAATCTGGAGAGTAAGATCCTGATTTGGGGGGTGGAAGGGGTTCTTTACAGAAGGATCGCATTAGGCTAGGGAATGGCGCTGTAGGTGTGCAGGCAAAGACCAGTGGATGTCTTACTCTTCAATCCTCAAGGCGGAGTATTTTCTCCTGCCCAGCTTGGTAATACTTGCTACATACAGCCAGGTATTATTTCTACTTTAAGAATTGTATTCTCTTTTACGTAGTTGTATCTGATGGATTAGTAACTCCCCGGGGTTCCTCTTTGGAAATTGATCTTCAATAGATGTGAAGTTGTTACAAGAGGGAAAAACAAATAAGAAATTCAAACATTGCTATTGACTTCTTGAGAGAATGAGGGTAAGATCAATATTTATAGCTGGTTTTTGAAAAGACATGCATAATTTTCAAGCCAATAAAATTTTGCTCAGCATTGTCATGCATTTTACTGATGATACAACTAAAAGTTCAGTGAGTTAAAATTTTTACTCAGCTATTATGAAATGAATTTATCAATTATATGAAATGGAGTTCAGTTACTTTTTACCTTGGATTTAACCCTTTTGATTGACAGGTTAAATATTAGAATTTTGGAATAATTCTGATAAGAGTATTATTGATGTTGAAGTGGTGTTCATTGGGATACTTACAGCTCCAATGTTGTCTTCTCCCAAAGAACTGTGGCCAAATGTACTTCCCTTTATTTGAAGCTCACTCAATAATTTACTGTGAACTAATAGAAGATTATGCAGATATTATAAGATATTACATTTGGGGCTAGTCTTTGAATAATAATGATAAATTATTGACTACTTAGCATATGCTATATACTACGCTCAGTAAATTAGACATACTATGGCAAATACAACAAATTTATGAAATCTTCACAATGGGATTAAAAACACAGTGTTCAGAGATGTTAAATAATTTGTCCAAGGCCACACAGCTAGTGCATCACAGAGCTGAGATTTAGAACAGGATTATGTGAATGTGAAACATACGTCCTTCCCACCATTACACACGCCTCTCAACCAGGGCCTACAAATTGCTTGGAGGTTATATGGTATAGTGGTTTAGAACATTAATTCTGGAGCCAGACTGTTCCGGCTCAAATATTAGATCTGCTTCTTCCTGCCTCCAGGAACTAATGCATAGCCATTTCTGTGCCTCTGAACTCTGCACATGGCCTTAGGAAACTTATTACATTCTCTGTATCTCAGTTCCCTAATGTATAGAATGGAGGTGATAATTTTACCTACAACTCTGGACCCTTCTGAAGACTGAAGAGCTGTTAATATGTCTAAAGCACTTGGAACAGTCTCTGGCAGATTGGAAGCCCCAAATTGAACATTATTATACTAGAAAAATAATGCTATGTGCCAAGTATATATTCCATGTTATAAAGAATTATAGTCTGTTGCCTTATGTTATAAGTGATTTGAACATTTTCTCTTTTGATCTTTCTTCTAAAAAGGTCTAATCAGACCTGTAAGATACTAATAAATATAATTGATTAACATAGACTAGCCACACTTATTTTCAGTATTGGCCCTCTGTAAAGTAAGCTGGATTAGACTCTCCGGAAGTAAGGTAAAAAGCTCGCTCCCATTTCCATTCCTTTCTGCAGTGTCAACCATAGACAGGTGTAATGATAGGGTTATCTCCCAATGAAGCAGACTTTCTTGCCTTCATTTATAGGTGCTGCAAAGGTCTGAAGGGTCAGCAAACAGGAGAGCTTTGCCAAAAATAAAAATGTATTTCCTTTGCAATCGGACAGGCTAGACTGTACTCTCGAGATATTCTTGTGATTTGGAACCGTGCAGCTATGCTAGACGCAGTCAGGGCCGGCTCAGCTTCTGTGAGGGTCAGCTTGTACTCATCGCTTGGGCTGGGTGGGAGGGTTTTTAGCCATCTTTGCTCATGGAAGCTGCACATGTATACTTTTACAAACATCTGCAACTTTGGTTTTGATGTGCACATTCATTATTCGGAAAGCCCAATACGTACCAGCTATTCCTGTTTGTGAAATCAGCAGTGTTTGAATTTTGACTTTGCAATTGATCTGTAAAGGAAGGAAAAATGCTTTTTAGGAAAGTAATTTCCAATAGACAAAGCTTGAGCCTGATGGCTGGATCTTTCCATTTTGCTAATTGATTAGTCAGTCAATTAGTAGGGGCTTGTTTGAAACCAGTGCTGTGCCAAGCACTGTGCTAAATTGATATAGTACATGAGGCATTCATGTTATACACAGGGAGCTTTCAGAGAATGCTAGTCAGGGAAGCCAGGCACATACATAAATAGATCAGCAAATAATAGTTTGATACTGACACACAGATGCATTACACAGTGTTGTACATAGTGTATAATACAGTAGACATTTTGATTTTATAGAAAGAGCAAGTAAAGCTCAGACGAGGAGAGATCACTATGCCTTAGGTCCGACCACAGGTCATCCTAGAGCAAGGGGACCTGAGGTTCGGTTCTGCCAGGCTGAAAGTAGGGATGAAGAACCCTGTTTTAGTGTGAAGGAGGATGTGCACACATGGGGGCAGGGATGTGGAAATGTTGAATAATAAAGAAGAAAGCTAGGAATTCCCCTGGCAGTGGAGGAAAGTAAGATAGATAGTGTGGAGCAATATTTTGGAAACGCTTGGAAGCTAGGCGTCTCCGGCTGTTAATTAGCTATGCTCACTGAATTTTTTAGCCTCTTTTTATACTGATAATGATGACAAGCTGGGAAGATCACTGAGACAGTTAGCTTATGATTTTGCATCCATAGACTCTGATAACCTAGAAAGGGTCTCAGGAGTCACATCGTTCAAGCAGCCAGCCGTTGCAGGAGCCCTCTCTAAGCTGTGCCCAGGCTCTCTGGGGCTGGGGAGCTCACCACTTCCCAAGAGAGCTGGTCTCTTTGCAAAATGTCTCCTGATGCTAGAAAAATTCTTTTCTCCTAACTGAGCCTTGATCTGCCTTTTTGCTACTTCATAGGTTGGTTTTAATCCCCTTCTTTGGTCTCTTCTAGAACAAACCTCTTCCTTGTTTATAAACACACCATTCAAGCATCTAAAGATGGTTATAGTCAGTCACATCCTTTCTTCACCACCGTCTCTGCCGTACATGTAGTCTCATTGCTTGTCTTCTTTTCTATCATAGGTTAGCCAGCTCGTTTCATTTGGTTTTCCTCTCACTCACTAGTCCATTCACTCATTTGTTCATTCATTCAGTCAGACCTTCCATGTATTCAGCAGATTTTTATGGGTATTCCTGTGTTCCTGGCTTTGTCTAAGATCTGGAGCTATGTTAGTGAAAGATTCCCATCCTCGTGAAGCTTTTATTTTAGTGGGAGAAGTCAGGCAATCAACAAGTGAATAAATAAATAGTCAATAGTAATTAGAACAAGGTAAAGTAGGAAAGTGGGTAGGGAGTTTCAGAGGATGGAGAGTAATTTAATTAATTAATTAATTAATTAATTAATTAATTAAAATATATTTTATTGATTATGCCATTACAGTTGTCCCATTTTCCCCCTTTCACTCCCCTCTGCCTTGCACACTCCCCCCACATTCCCCCCCTTTAGTTCATGTCCACGGTTCATACATAGAAATTCTTTGGCTTCTACATTTCCTATACTATTCTTAACCTCCCCTGTCTACTTTCTACCCACCATTTATGCTACTTATTCTCTGTACCTTCCCCCCCTCTTCCCCTCCCACTCCCCTGTTGATAACCCTCCATGTGGTCTCCATTTCTGTGTTTCTGTTCTTGTTCGAGGTGTTTGCTTAGTTTGCTTTTGGTTTTGTTTTAGGTGTGGTTGTTAATGATTGTGAGTTTGCTGTCATATTACTGTTCATATTTTTCTTTTTTTGGATAAATCCCTTTAACATTTCATATAATAAGGGCTTGGTGATGATGAACTCCTTGAACTTGACCTTATCTGAGAAGCACTTTATCTGCCCTTCCATTCTAAATGAGAGCTTTGCTGGATAGAGCAATCTGGGATGTAGGCAATCTTGGATTGCCTTCCATGACTTGGAATACTTCTTGCCAGCCCCTTCTTGCCTGTAAGGTCTCTTTTGAGAAATCAGCTGACAGTCTGACGGGAACTCCTTTGTAGGTAATTGTCTCCTTTTCTCTTGCTGCTTCTAAGATTCTCTCCTCAATTTTAATCTTGGGTAATATAATTATGATGTGCCTTGGTGTGTTCCTCCTTGGGTCCAACTTCTTTGGAACTCTCTGAGCTTCCTGGACTTCCTGGAAGTTGATTTCCTTTGCCAGGTTGGGGAAGTTCTCCTTTATTATTTGTTCAAGTAACTTTTCGACTTGTTGCTCTTCCTCTTCCCCTTCTGGTACCCCTATAATTCAGATGTTGGAACATTTAAAGATGTCCTGGAGGTTCCTAAGCCTCTCTTCACTTTTTTGAATTCTTGTTTCTTCACTGTTTTCTCGTTGTTTCTTTCTTCCTTCTGGTCCACACCATTGATTTGAGTCCCGGTTTCCTTCCCATCACCATTGGTTCCCTGTACATTCTCCTTTATTTCACTTAGTGTAGCCTTCATTTTTTTCATCTAATTTGTGACCAAATTCAACCATTTCTTTGAGCATCCTGATTACCAGTGTTTTGAACTGTGCATCTGATAGGTTGGCTATCTCTTCATCACTTTGTTGTATTTTTTCTGGAGCTTTGATCTGCTTTTTCATTTGGGCCATTTTTTTTTGTCTTGATGCACCTGTTAAGTGGTGAGGGGCAGAGCCTTAGGTGCTCACCTGTGCAGGGCAACCACGTTGCTGTGTTGTGACCCTGTTTGTGGGGGAAGGGTCTGAGAGGGAACAATGGTCCTTGCTCCTCTCTCTGCTGGATTTCAGTCACTTGCCCCACTTTCCCCAAGCAAACTATGCCCTTCTGGTGATGATTCCCATGTGGATGGGCTTGTGTACATTCTAGGACCCTGTGGGTCTCTCCAATGAACTCTCCTATGAAGCTGGGAGTTTCTCTCTGCGCGTCAACCCCCACAGGTATTTTCAGTCAGTGGTTTGAGGGTTTATTTTTTTGCACTTGGGCCCCAGGTTGCACTGTCTGTCCTGGTCCCCAGTTGTTCCTCCCGGTTTATCTGCATGTGAATGTGGGACCACCCAGTCCTCAGTCCTCCACCTTTCTGTGTCCGCCAGCTACTGCCTTGCCGGCCCGCTGCAGCCTTGTGTGCCCTGCTCCACAGTCCACCGCCTCACTGGGTCCACCAGTAGCCACTTTGCCAAGACCCCTCTCCAACAGCCGCCCTCCTCCACCCCTCTTACCAGCTTGAATGAATGTTTCTTCTTTAAATCCTTGGTTGTTGGACTTCCATACAGTTGATTTTCTGTCAGTTCTGGTTGGTTTTTGTTTTTAAATTGTCCTTTTTTTGATTGTGCGAGGAGGCACAGTGCGTCTACCTATGTCTCCACCTTGGCCAGAAGTGGAGCATAATTTCAGAAAGAGCAGCTATAGAAAACCTCGCTGAGCAGATAAAACTTAAACAAAGACTGAGGAGGCTGAGGGAGCAAGCCGTGCAGTTATCTGAGAGAAGAACTGGGCAGAAAGAACAGCAACTGTAAAGGTCTTGAGGAAAGGTTGGGATTGGCTTATGTAGAAATTATGAGGCCAGAGTGATAGGACCAGAACGAGGAGGTGAGAAGAGTGTATCTTCAGAGAGCTGAGCGGGGCCCACACTGTGAAAGGACTTTCTGCCCATCGTGAGGACACTTAATTTGACTCTGAGTGGGATGGAAAGGCACTGAGTGGTTATACATGCAGGAGAACTGTGATCCGACTCAGCTTTCAAAGTGACCACTCCATCTCCTGTGTCCGGTATTGTCTGAAGGGGCCGAGGCCTGAAATGGCCAGGTTATTACAACAAACCAGATGAGACTTGATGGTGGCTTGGACCAGGTTTGCAGGGGTGGAGGTGGCAAGAAGCAGAGAGATTCTGGATATTTTACTGAGAGTGGACCAATAGGATTTGCTGATGAGTTGGATATAAGGTTTGAGAGAAATATACCAAAGATTGTCCCAAGCAACCAGAAGACTGAAGTAATCATTCACCAAGATCACAAAGGCCCTTAAAGGAGCAGATATATAGGAGAAGAATCAGGAGTTCAGTCTCGTACCTGTAAGGCTGAGGTGGCACTTGGATATCCAAATCAAACAAGTTTTGTATATGAGTCTGGAATTTAGGAATGTAGTGCTCACAGTAGATGTATTTGAGAGTTGTCAGCGCACAGGTAATATTTAAAACTACAGACTTGGACACGATCACCAAAGAAATTAGTTTAGATAGAGAAGAGGAGAAAGGACTGAGTCCTCGGGTGCCTCAGCGCTTAGACGTCAGGGAGAGCGGGGGGAGGCCCCACAGCGACTTAGAGCGGCTAATGGGAGAGGGAGGAGACCAGCAGAGGGTGGCATCTTGGAAGACAAGTGAACAGAGTATTTCAGTGAGGAGAAAAGTGATCTACTGTATCAAATGCAGCTCATGACGTAGGTCAAGTAAGGTGAGGGCCAAGAACGGACTTCTGAATTTAACAATGTGATCGTTGGTGTGTGACCTTTTCCAGCTCCGTCTCAGTGAAATGTTGGGAGTGATTAAAGTTGGTTTAAGAAAGAAGTGAGTAGAAGAAATGGAGAGAGTGAATATATGTAATCCTTCAAAGACTTTTGCTTTGAAGGGGATTAGAGAAATAGAGTAGTAGCAGGAAGGGGGTGTGAGTCAAGAAAGAATGTCAGTTGTTTTTTTTTTTTTTTTCATTTTACAGCAGGACAGATTATAGCATGTTTATGTGCTCCTAGGAATGATCCAGGAAAGAGGAAAAATTGGTAATGCAGATGGGAGAGAGAGTTGCTGGACGGAGGTTCTCGGTCAGCAGGAGCAGACAGATTCAGTGCACAAGCAGAGGGGTTGGTCTCACACTGGATTATCAATTGATTCAAAATGCAGGAAGGCAGGCAGAGAATTAGGAGTACAGACAGAGGTGGCAGATAAATGGAATGGTGGGAGCTTGTGAAAAGTGTCTTCTGGCCCTGGCCAGGTGGCTCAGCTGGTTGGGGTGTCATCCTATACACACACACACACACAAAAATGTTGTGTGTTTAACCCCCGTCGGGGCGTGTACAGAGGTGGGGTGGGCGGGCAGCCATGAGATGTTCCCTCTGGCATCAACATTATCAATGTTTCTCTTTCTCTCTATCCCTCCTCATCAACCCCCCACCCCAGTCCCTTTCTCTCTAAAATCAATAAACATGTCCTCAGGTGAGAATTAAAAAAAAGTTTCTTCTGAGTACTTCTAGTTTCTCCATGAAATGGAAAGCTAAGTCATCAACTGAGAGTGAGGATGGGTGAGGAGAGGTTGAGAAGGTATGAAACAATTACCTAGCAGAGTAGAAGGAGTAGTCAAGGAAAGAGTGCAATATGATGGCTGAACAGCCCCAGAGGTCAATTTCAAGTTCATACTCATAAACTTACAGAGACTTGGAAGCATGGCATTGTGCTTTATGCAGCCAGTTTCCGCTGTGTGGGAGTCATCACAGAGTGGGCGGAGAGTTGAGAGTTTTGCCACGTAAGAGTGTAGAGAGTACCTACGAGGGAGTGATTAACTACAGAATTTACACTGAGTAGAGAGTAAGTGAGGACATGGGGAGAGAGAGGAACAGTGAGCGGTGGTTGAAGGGTTAAGGCATTGTAGATCCCTGGTGGGGGCAAGCGGGAGAGCTGCTGAACTGTGGGTTAGAGAACAAAAACTAGAACCATGTGGTGGTCAGAGCAGGATGTTTGAGACTGAGATTAAGGAGAGGTTGCAGTTGGAAATGCCAGGGTCAGCTGCATGACAAGGGAGTGAACAATTGATGTGGAGAGGGGGCCCGACCTTCACACTGGAGAGTAGATGAGAGACTGAGATAGCAAGGCGTCAGAATGATTATCTATGTGGATAGTGAGTCATCAGGAATCGGGCAGGAGCGATGTTGGAGAGAGAGCAACGGTGAGCCAGGAGCTAACATCTCTAAGGAATGAGGGGGCATGGCCAGGCAAGACGTAGGTAGGCCCGTGCATGACATAGTCTGGTATCATTCAGCCCCCCCAGGCTTTTGAATATCATACGTGTCTCATGCAGGAAATAAGATATACAGCAGTTTTGTTTGTCTGTGGTCCACTTTTAGTGTTCCATTACCAACTGAATGTCCAAATACTGTTAAACACGTGAAACCCAGTTTTAAAAGGTCTGATTCTGACGCAGCTCGCTAAGCATTTTCTGGTAGCGTGAGCTTGCCTTTCTTGTCCCGGGCTTGACATCCAGGAGAGAATCTGTGAGCAGGAAGGGCTCGGCTCCTGGCCGTGGTGTGTGTGCAGCCTTGGGCAAACAACCTAAAGTCTCTGGAACTTCACTGGTGACTGCATCTGTAAAAGAGCAGAAACACTGTTTATCTCTCAGGAGTATCGTGAAGATGGAACATGATAATGTGGAAGCAACCAAGCATTGTCCCCAGCACATCATAGGAGCTCAACTCACATTTTATTTAACAGAGCTAAAATCTAGATATTTTGAGTTAAAACTACTGCAAAAATGACCATCTATTCTTTGTGATTAAAAAAAAGTCCTGTGTGAAAATAAAGTGTACCATTTGATAGCTTGTGTATTGTATGTAGAGTTTATATCATAGATTAGCTCCTCCCATTGAGAAACCTGTAGAATGGGTTACTACTGCAGCAAAAGATTTCACGTTACCATCATTATGTGACTAAGGCAAAAATATTTTTATTGCAATTATCCAAATTCAGTGACATGTTTAATGAGGCATTCACTGCCTTGGGCAGGTTAGCATGAAATTTAATTTGCGTTAATTTGCCCAAAACTTAGGAAGCGGAAGTACACTGTTTAGAATTGGTTCTGTGAGAGGGAGGCCACTATTTATAGGATGTTTCTACACACAGACTCAGATCCCTCTATCATTTTCCCTTCAGGTGGTCAAAAAAGTCACCATGAGTATCCCAGAGAATGGATCCGCACCAGGTGCTGAGTGCAGTGGGTCTCAGGAATTTTGATGAGGTAGAGGGGGCGGTGCCTCTGTGTACTGAGTACCTGTAAAGAGGGATGGAAGTCCAGTCAGGTGGCCCAGGTTCATAGGCTGACTCTGCTGGTTATTGAATCCAGGGCCATGAGGCCTTATTTTCTTCACCTGGAAGTGGGCGTAACCATACCTCACGGGTTTGCCATATTAATCGAATGAGGTGATGTGCATGAAAATATTTTGTGCAGTATGTTAGGCGAAGGCAGGTGTTCGATAGCATGCCTGCTAGTGAGTGGAAGAGTTTGGCAAAGACAACATGACATCATCGGGCATCTCACAGAGCAGTTCTCGGCCATCGGCCATTCTCCTCCCCGCAGGGTGGAAAGTGTGCAGGCGTTTTTGAGAAAATTATGCTCCTTCAGGACATGTTGAAGAATAGCCGGTAACCACACTAATTCTTCATCGGCCACATCAATTAGTGTGGCTGGTAACCACACTAATTCTTCATCAATTCTTTCCTCTCAGACTGAGGTAGATGGAAAGCTTCGTTGAAAATGTAGAGGATCAGTAAGAATCATTTAAGTGATGGGCTGACCTAAAGCCATCAGTGTTAGAAGGTGAAAGGACCTTCCAAGGCTCCCCTGACCCCAGCCTTTGTAAATATATGGAAACAGAGCCTCAGAAAAGATAGTTACAATGACATTTTGAATTAAACTTCAATTATAATTATTTTCCATAAAGACTGAGAACACCTGGTGACCATTGCACTCATGAGAATATCGTTTCAGTCACAGTTTCTGAGCTAGGTAGCAGTTCTTTTGACCAGTTATAATGACTCAAGGGAAGTTGAGAGACAGACAGCTATGTCTCCCTGCGGAGGGAGAGGCGGTCTTCATACAGGGTCTGGTGAGTGTAACCGAAGTGGAGTCCCACTGCGATGGAGTGACCTGTCGTGAGCAGGCCTTGGCTGCTGCCACCACGGAGGATGAGGTGATGGTTGCGTACCATTCTGCTGGGAGGCAGAGCTCTCACACTCTTCCCGTCTGACTCCCTCAGCCTCAGCTCCAGCCCGGAGCCTCAGGAAGAATGACGTCCAAGATGGTCCTTCCTTAACTGGGAAAACGGGAGCTCCTTCGAGGAGCTGCCTCCCCACAGTTCTGCCCTGGAAGGAAATAGACACTGCATGGGCACTAAATCTGCACATTATTATATCTGACTCTCTGGGACCCACCAGATCCTTTCTCATCTGGTCTTTCCTCGGTCCTGTCCTCAGACCAAGGTGGGGCACAGCCCTGCTGCACAGTCTCATTAGAATATGGCTCATGTTTCCAGTCTATGTTTTCCTAATGTTCTGGGAGAATCTTGAAAAACGACCTCACATGTAACATTATGGAATTAACTACAACATTTATTCCAAATGCCAAGTGTTATCCAAGCTTTGCCAACTCTGCTGTGTTATAATAACCCTGCTTTTATGTTGCAAAACCATCAGTAAATCGCTCCATGATATTACGTAACTCCCAACCATAGCGTCGGGGAGGACTGCAGGACTCCTCCAGGGAACACCTCTGTCACATTTTGCCATTTGCTTCAAATGTCAAACAGCCCCCCCGCTTTGGAATGTGTGGGGGATGGATCTCAGTGCCATCCAGAAGAATATATGTGTATATGGATATTTCTTCCTGTTTTATTTTATTTTATTTTTTTAATCTATACAGGCAACAGCCTCAGATTCCAATCACCACAGGAACAGGTGTTGTGTATCCCGGTGCTATCACTATGGCAACTACCACACCATCACCTCAGATGACATCTGACTGCTCTAGCACCTCTGCCAGCCCAGAGCCCAGCCTCCCGGTCATCCAGAGCACTTATGGTATGAAGACAGATGGCGGAAGCCTAGCTGGAAATGAAATGATTAATGGAGAGGATGAAATGGAAATGTATGACGACTACGAAGACGATCCCAAATCAGACTATAGCAGTGAAAACGAAGCCCCGGAAGCTGTCAGTGCCAACTGAGGAGTGTTCGTTTGCTGAATTAAAGTACTCTGACATTTCACCTCCCCTTCCCCAACAAAAAGTTCTTAATTAAGAGCCCGCATGCATTTGTGGCTCCACAATTACATCAGCAGAATGGTCTTAATTGTTTTGTAAAGTGTGAGACAGATTAAGTTTTCCCTGATTTTTCATGAACTTGAGTTTTTTGTCGTTATTGTTATTGTTGTTGTTGTTTTTTTAATTTAGGTGAAGACATATTAAATATGAGACACCAGGACTTGAAAACTTATCTCAACCCATAGCTGTCTTACAAGTCTTATATTTTTGTCTTACTTTTTTTTTTTCTTTTGGATGTTGATAAAGGTTTAAGTTACTGTTTTAGATGGGGTTAAACATTCTCACTCAGGTATGCTGTGCCGGCCTACAGGTTGTGAATGTGTTTTTATTCTGAATTACTTTAGAAAACAACTGAGGATTTCATGTTGTGAAACAGAACAAGTCCACGGCGTGTGCAGCTGCGTGTAGAGCATATCCGGAAGGCCTCGGAATTCCGTGTGTCCACGTGTAGAGTTCAACTTTGAATGTGCCAAACGTTCTCATCACTTTTGAATCTTAATATTTTGAAAGTCTTAAAGGAGACACTGCAAAGTCTTAGACAATCTTTGGCATCTTAAAATAAAATAGCAAAGCATACATTTTTTTTTCCAGAAAATGGTAAAGTACTCAGGAATCTGGAGACAAGATATTGTAGGGAACGAACAAGGTTGCCACAGGGCACACACCCAGTCGTGTTTGCCTCTTGACGTGCCATCAGCGTGCGGCGCCAGATGGCGTTCGCGCCCCAGAGCGGTCACCACACCAGACACCGACAAGGTGGTCTTCGCTGCCTGAGACCACCTCTCACTACATCCATTATCCCTTTGCCTTTAACCCTGACATTCAGTCTTAACACATTTTCTCTTAAATAATTTATTCATTCCAGAATGTCAAGGGTCCACTTACTATTTATTTTTTAAAAAATTATTGGTGGCATTAATTTAATAATTTTTGTTTTTCACCATCCTTCCCCAAAGAACCTTTCAGCCCTTTTCACCTCCTTCTCCTGCTAGATACAAAATATGTACATAGTGATTTTATGTCCCCAGAGCATCTGGAAGCATTTCTGAAACAAGGTACTATTAAATACTGACATTGTTGTTTTTGTACATGAGTGTGTATCTGGCTGCAGGGCTGTGTGTTTGGATACAGGTGCAGAGTCTTAATCTTCAACAGCTATGCCTCTGAGATTTGCCATGACCTTGAATCTTCGGCCAGAATTTCCCCCATGTCAGCCCAGCAGCAAGTGGTAGGATCTAGCTTGGTGGCATTTCCCCTGAATGCCACTCAGCAGCAAGGGTCAATGGTGGCGACTTCCGGGCAGGAGAGTTCCACAGCCAAACCTAAAGCCCAAGGCTGTGGACCACAGAGGAGGCGATGGCAATGCCGTTGTTGGCTAGCACCTTTACACTGAGCTGCCTTTCCCATCTGGCACATCGAGAAAGTTCTTTGCAAAATCCCCAGGATGCAAGAAGCCACAGGACAGCCTCAAAGACAAGACAGAGGCCAGTAGTCATGATGCATCTGCAGAATGAGAGAAAACCATAGGGAAGGCGAAGGAGGGGGCGTGCATTCCCTAGAGGGGGTGCTCCTACTGCTGACTCTGGGGAACAGACCACTCCCGGGGCAGCAGACGAGTCCCTCCGGCTCCCACCCTCTGTCGGTGGCCATGTCGGGGGCAGGTCTCCCTGTGAACAAGATCAATGGCACTTGTCACACGGGGGTTTTCTGGAGACATGCTGATGGGCTGGGAGGCAGCGAGGTCCCCATCTCCTAACCACAGGGAGCTCGGCCATGCCATTTGGACCTTCCTGAAACCAGACCTGATTGCCTACAGGTGGGTGGGGTAGGGGCTCACCCAGAGTGGTTCAGTGGCGAATGTCAGTGAACGGGACAGTTCGCCTCACAGGACAACCCAAATCTGATCACCAGAACATAGAAATGGCCCCATCATATTTCTTGAGCCATTTTGTCACTTGGAAGAAAATAGTGTACCTTCATATTTATTTAAAGAGTGTTCAAGGCCATATCTAATAGCAACAAATAGGTCTAGGCAAGATATTACTGGCTGTGTCATTAGCTGGGTGTGCTCTCTGTAAGCTGACTAAGGTACTGATAGGAATGGTTTGTTCTTAATATTGTTTGGGGATTGGAACTTCGTTTTTGTACATTTATTTCAAATGAGGAGGAGGTCACTTTTCTCAAAACATGAGTATTTATTATTATGGTCTTACTGATTTCTTTTGAATATGTGCCCCTCCTCCTGAGTTCATTCTCATGGTTTCTTCTCACTGCCTTTGACTTCGGCTTTCACCCTCTCCCACTCCTTTTTTTCTCTTGTTGCTTAGGTAGAGTGCTGTACGGCTAGCATTGTATTGTATGTAATTAATTTTGCACAAGGGCAAACATTTAGAATAGCAGGTTAATTTTGTTTGTTTTATGACCATGCCAAAATAATATTCTGGGCTGGTGGAGAACAAAGGACTGTTCTTTAGGACTGAAACTTGATTTCACTTGTAGTAAAAACAAAACAAAACAAAAAAAAAGCAACAAAAACACACACACTCACAGATGTTGTTTCGTAAGTGTTATAAGCACTGGATATAAATGGTATTTTTTATCACTTCTGACTAATGTGAAACTTTTGTACGAAAAACTACATGAACAAAAGTCATCTGTTTCGACTCGTGTGGGCTTGCCTCACAGTTGCCGGATTTGAGTCATTTTTATGTCTTGTTATTTCATTTATTTATGCAAAATGCATGTGTGTATGAACACTTTGTTTTAGCTCCAGCTCTGCCTCCGTACTGGGGTTCAGGTACTTCTAGCCATGTTCTCAAAAATGAAAGGCTGTTCAGGAATGATCTGACTGGAAACATCCCTTCCCCTGGGTCACACAGCGATGCTGTATTTGAATCTAAATTCTGCGCATAGGCAGTGCATTCTATTTATTAGCCAAGCGTGGCTCTAAATATCTTTGGAAGTTAAGAATGACAATCATAGGGATCACTTCATTTTATTTGCAGCGGGGCTTAAACAAAGTTTTTACGACTTTACCATCTCATTTTAGATTTTTCTAATTGTGTAAATGTAACATAGAAATAGAATTTATTTTTGGTTCATGAATGCTTAGTGAGATGTAAGTTATGTATTTCCTTTTCGTTCTCTCTCTGTACGTGTCAGTCCAGACTAGAAGTTGACGCGTCACTGCACCTCCAGGGGACGGTGACGCGCCCGCCACGGGAGAGAGCAGCGCTGCCCCTGGAGCCGGGCCGCAACGCCCTCCCCTCGAGTTCTCGTGCAGTCAGGACCCACTGTCCACAGGCCCAGACTCGGACGTGTTTTCTTAGAGAGAGTCAGTGAATCGAGCACACCACATTCCTGGTGCAGCGGGGAGAGAGTCCATTTGCTTTGTGAATCCACATACATTGCGTAAGATCATACTGTGACCATTTAATAGCAAGAAGCATGAATGTTGCAATGAAAGCAGAAATCTGCCTCTGAGATTGGCCGTTAACAAAAGTCCCACCATGACGATTAGATTAAAGACTATGAATACACTTCTTTCAGTGCTTTGTTATTTCATAGTATCTTCAAATCAAAGATAAAAATTATCTCTCTTTTGATAAAGAACTTGCAGGATTAGGATTTTTTCATTAGAACAGGGACACTGACAGATAGTCCCATCCTAAAAATGAACCACAAAGAATAGGAAGAAAGGAGTGAAGGAAGGAAGGAAAGAAAGAAAGAAAGAAAGAAAGAAAGAAAGAAAGAAAGAAAGAAAGAAAGAAAGAAAGAAAGAAAGAAAGAAAGAAAGAAAGAAAGAAAAGAAAAGAAAGAAAGAAAGAAGAAAAGAAAGGAAGAGAAAGAAAGTCAATCTGTGGACAGAATAGCCAGGCAAGCAAGCAATCGCTCTATTTTCCTGGCAGACACGATGCAGCATCTTTTCCAGGAAGGTACGAGAGCTTTGTCGTTTTCATAGCTCAACCTGTTAGGAGCACAGGAGTTTGCTTCACTTGGTATTTGATATCCCCCCAGCCTTGTCCTCAGGCCTGATTTGATTTGCCAGGGTCCTGACACGGACTCCCAGGCCAAGTTCTAAATTCAGGTGTGGGCTCACAGTGCTATTGAGCTTGTCAAATTCTGGCCTTCCCTGAACATTAGCCCCACTGGGGCCTGGGTGTTTGAAAAGGGTGTGATCACTCTAGGGCTGAAATTAAAGGCTTCTTTCTTTTCCTTACGAAGCCAGGCTGCTTCTTTGGAGCACACCCTCCCGAGCCAGGAAGACAGGCACTAGCTGAAAGCAGGAATTGTTTCGAGGAAGTCCACCCACCCCCAGTGGGAAGGCAGCCTGGTCACTTGAACACCACAGTGGAGGCTGCTTGTCTCAGTTTACTAACTCTGCAAAGAGGTGACCTCTACCTACTCATTAGGGAAAGGAAAAAGAATCACTTAGTAGTTTTAAATCATATGAGAAGTCCTGTACCAAGTGCCAACAACTGCAAACAATGCAGCTAGAGGAATGTATTGGAATTATTACTGAGTCTTCCTTTGTTATGAGAAAATGACAAAATGGTTGCTGTAACCTTGCCTGGTTTTGTACACATTTGTTTAAGGACTGAGTTGGCACTTAAGCTCACTTCTCAGCGTATAATAATATTGTATGACCTCATTTGTCCTTTTACAAAAGCACTTGCATCGTTTCTTTAAGTCATCCGCCCCTGACATGTTTTCTTCCTTAATAAACAACTTCTCTGCTACTCCTGCCGATTATGTTCTCTTTCCGATGCCCTGCGCTACGGAGTGTAACCCTCCGCTGAGATCATTGAAAACATTGATATGCAAACACACGTTTCCTTCTCATCCTGATCCCACCTCTTCCTTTGGGGACAGACTGCTTTCCCAAAGCTCATGAACAAGTATTCGAAATGCTGGTATCTCGGGGGTGGGGCTAGAGCTGGGTGGGGGAGGGGCAGGCAGGCGACAGTGCAGACACTCCTGTAATCGGTGTCCGTGGCACTCTGAAGGCTCGAAGGCAACTCAGTGACCTATCTGGCTCAGCAGTTTCTTATTCCTGAAGAACCGCACACGTACAGTGAGGTCTCAGTGCTGGTGCTCTTGGAGTACGGGGAATGTGCAAATATGTAACTGTTCTGTACGCTGCGCCTTGCAGGTCTGCTCGTGAGCATTCTCCGTTCGTCTTCCTGCGTCATACGTGTTTTTGCTTTCTCCGAAAGTGCAGTCTTTATTGTACCCTTCTCCAGCTTGTAGCAAGTTAGAATGCCTAGCATTTATGTTCATGCATTATTGTATTTGCCATGTAAAATTTTTATTACCTTAGACAAGCTTCTAAGCTGTTACTACATAACTTATCTTACTGTAACTCTTTTATTTCCTGACATTGTAATTTGTGATGTATATTGTGAGATTGTATTCTATGTTAATTTAATCAGCACAATTCACTGACATGCTGGACTGACATGCTGGCTGCTGTTTCAAAGTGTCAAGTTTGTGTAGGGCTGGTGGGACAACCGCGACTCGGTTGTCAAGGTACTGTGCTTTGGCTCCTCCGGCAGCACTGCGGGTGCGGCCCCTGCGGCGCCGAGGGCCTCGAGCGTGCCCTCGAGCAACTCTTAACTGCAGAGTTCCTTTGTAGAAATTCTATGTATAGTGCAGGTACCTACTTGGCCCATGGCTGGTAACTATTTGGGCAATTAGAAAAAAGAAAAACCATAAAAACTAGTGTCTATTGCTGCTTTGAATATGTTTGAAAGTCTGAAAATGTAAATAGTTTATCAAAAAAAAAATCTTGTACAGTCCAGTGTAAAGTTTTTAAATGACCTTAAGGGTTGCCATCACATCTTTCTCACACTCTCCTCCTGTAATGGAAAAAAAAAAAGTTCGCTAAGGGTTACAGAAGTGGGGAAAGCAAAGAATCTCCTCAAGTTTAAAGGAATGAATCATTGTTCTTAGCTTTGTCGCATACGCCAATTCTTGGATTTCGTTGTGCAGTATTGACGTGAGACAAAACTCAGCATCGAATACTCTTTCAGTGGTACATTTCAAGTCTCCTCCCCCCGCCCCCCGCCTCATAATTAAGGGCAAAGACAAGATGGAAAGACACACTGTCTTTACCTGTCTTGGTGGGTGTTGGCACCTTAGCCACTTTTTTTTCCTTTTTGCACAAGGTGCTTTCCTGATATGTCAAACATGCCATCTTCGGGTGATAATGTAAATGCCGTGACGGGGCCCAGGCCCCTCAGGGGAGTGTCTATAAGAACTGCCTATTTATGCTCATTTACCTCAAGACTGTCCTCTCTACCCTTAATCTAGTTGTCATCACTCCATCTTTTGTACTGCTGTTGACACTTACAAATTAAAGATAAATTTTGTTTTATGACCTCTGTGTCTGGCCTTGTCTGTGCCCTGCAGACGGTTCCCACCCTGGAGTGTGGGGGGCCTGAGGCTTGGCCCCCCACTCTCTGCGGGACTCCGCTGCTCCCCGCCCTCGCCACCGCCTGGCTGGGAGGCAGGCCTGGCTCAGGGAGCCTCTGGCCCCTCAGCCTGGAGACCCTTGCCTGCTTTTTTCACTGTGGAACACACGCGGCTGCAACAGGAAATGCTCATGGATTTAGATGGTGGGAACAGGAGCCAAGGGGGATTTTTGTCAAGAGGAGATGAGAAAGGATGTCACTTCCTATTTGCCTGACTCCCTCATGAGAGTGAAAGAGCTTGTAAAAGCCCGGAGCATCCCGGGGTATGAATGAATCTCAAGGGCCCGCTGCTCATCTGACACCAACTTCTACCAGCCTAGCAGCCAAGAACAGGAAATGCCACGCGTCTGGACCCTTTGCCTCCGCTGTGGTTGGGCGTGGTTGGCTGATGGCTGCCTCAGAGAAGGAGAGCTCCCGTCCCCTTGTCCAGCCAGGAGCTGGTTCGG